>BHFT01062972.1:0-20339 GCA_004320025.1 Laticauda laticaudata | reverse complement strand
TCCAAACCAGCAGTCCAAGTCATTCATAGTTAAAACAGTCAGTTTTCAGTGCAGGGATAATCCAATAACAAAGTCCAATATCAAAAACAGTTCAGTAACAGACTTACATCAAATCCAAGACGAACTACGATCAGTAACACTCAATAGGAACAGCAACACTCTCCAGAACAACAGAACAGAGACTTAACAACCCAGGTTTCTGGCTCCATCTTATGGCTGTTTGAGGAACCATACCCAATTACAATTTTAGCATTCCCTTAAAGAGACAGTGTTAAAATGTCTATCCTGGTTTCTATGTTTTCCAACCCAACTGTTAGGTGATTTACATTCCTAACAGCATCCCCCAAGTACATATCCTCAAGTGATTTTCAGTCTATCCACATCTTACAGTATTGCTTACTTGTTCAGGTCAGGCAAAAGATCATCCACCTTATATTTCAAGTAAGCTACCACAACCAGAACACACTGATTTGCTTTTCTTTGAAAGTGTATAGTAGCCAGCTGTAATGTTCACCTTTATTATGCACTCAGGTAATAATCTCAGAGATTATGCCCTTCAGACAGTTGCAGTAAAATATGTGTAGAAATTGGACAAACCTTTCTAAATTTGAAATGGAAGTTATGAATATTTCAACCTTGGGACAAACTATCCAGTGTTCTGTAATTTTATTTCTGATATTAACGGGGACTTTTAAAAGGAAATACTGGGATATTGAAATAGGTTATTATTCTTTCAATTTTTTTGTTCTTGATCTACAAAGTTAGATAATAGGCTATACTAACTTACCTACCTCCCAGCTAGTCTAGAGAAAAATATTCATGATTTTTTTCAAATTAATTTCCATAATAAAAATATACAAAAATAAATACACCTTTTACTTATTTGCTTAAATATTTACTTAAATATTCACAGAATAATTTTTCTTTTGTCTGGAGATGTCCATAGTTGGGAAATGAGGCAAGAGATGGCCTTTCTCATATATCCAAGTAAGTCTTTGAAAATCACTAAGGATTCTACTATAATTTTACAAGGAAGGTTCCTTAAATATTTACAGGTATCTAATGTTTTGAAATAATCTTTTCAATCTGTCAGATTGTTAATTGAGTTGGAAAAACTAAGATCTGTAAAACTCAATTACTTAGGAATAGAATGTTCTGGGGTTCTCTAGAAAAACATTTTGCATGCTCCTAAGAGATATCTAATTCTGAAAACTATGATTTTGATATACTAGTTGAATCTAGTGTCCTCATTATTTCCCCTACTTTTACAAAAATCTTATTTTGGCAAAATGTGTGTTTTTTTCTGTTTTTCCTCAAGTTCTAATGACAGGTATTTTTAGAACATTATGCAAGACAAAAAACAGATTATATACCCACCAATATGTACCAGCTCCTTGAGAAGTCAGCTCCATGCCATCAACTGAATTGTAACTGTCATCGTCCATGATTTTTGAGAGGCCGAAGTCAGTGATTTTAATTTCACCACAAGCAGTACCATTTACCAAGAGGATGTTTCCTGGGCAGGAAAAAAAATGAAGTTAAACAGGCCTACTAAATATGAGGGTGTTTAGAACAGCCAGAGAAAAAAAGATGCACTAGCTTCTTTCCCAAAACTTAATGTAGTTATGTTTTTTTCCACATCCAAGAGAAACTCTCCTTAGATGTAATGTTACAGGATAAACTAATATGTGAATGGAAATGGTTCATAATAGTAATAATAATAATAATTTAAAAAATTGTGGCTATCAAATATGCTAATAAAATCTCACACTTGCTTTATTTGGATAATCTGTAGCTTTATGGAAAATCAGAAATCATTGTCAGCCATGGATAAATTACCATAAGCATTTTTAGCACAGACACAGCAATGGAACTTGGCCTAAAGAAATGTACTACAATAGCAATAAACAGATAAAATCATGAATAGTAAAGGTGAAACCACCAGGAGCCATCATGAAGAAGCCTACAAGTATTTTACAGTTGGATAACATCAAACATGAACAAGTTAAAATATGATTAGTAAAGAATACATCCAGAGTGAAAAAAATGTTGAAGACAAGAGTGAACAATGGAAACATCATCAAAATAATTAGTATCTGATGGTAGTATCTGGTGATACTAGCATGATGTGATATACTGTTTGAATTTTAACCAGATAATTTGGACTATAAAACAAGAAAACTGATGATTATTCATTATATCCCTACTGTTATATTGATATAGTATACCTGCCCTGTAGAAATGGAAGTAGAGGTTTACTTCAAGTCAAACTATTGATTATCTAAAAGACAGCCAAGGCCAAGCATTGATGCAAATTAAAAACTGGACCTTTAATGAATGCATAGGAAACAATACATGAATATCAAAATAATATAATAAAAACTTAAACAGAATGCAATCATGCAAAAGCATTATATGGCCAATTTCTACAAAAGATCAAAATGGATAAGAATAAAACCTGGCAATAGCATAAAACTAGAATATTAAAAAAATAATCTGTCAATTTTGTTTGCCCAAGAGCAGGCTATTTCAACTAATGAATCTCGTCCAGAACTGAAATAATCAAAAGATTCAAAATGCAGATTGTGCAAAGAGGCAGAAAAAACACATGATAGTTCATGCAGCTTGTGACTGAGAAGCCTCATATAGGCCATGGTGGCCTGCAACAACAACAGCAACAAAAGGACATTGTCTGAAGATAAGTGGTACAAACAGATCCTGGGGAGGGCTGACTGCAAGGCAACCATTCCTTGGGGAATGGTAGAAGGTGGCCTTTTTGAGTGACAGTGGTGGCCTAGGACTGAAGTCGAAATTTGGGCCTCCAATTCAGGCCCAGCCTTGATGCAGCTGCTGAGTGTTGCGGTTCAGGATAGCTTTGATGCAGGGAGGAATAGATAATTATTTCTCTTTAGGTGAATAAGAATTAAAAAGAAGCTGGAAAGAATGAATTAATGTGTAATAATAGAAGAAACTATGGAGGAAAAGGGCAAGGAAAATCAAGAACTGGTCAGCTCTAGGTCAAGATGAACTGCACAGTTTAGGATTGAAACATCTAAGACCCATTCTTTGGTAAACAGTTTTATAACAAGCTGCGGGGTTGCAAAATTAAAAAATACAACTGGTAAAAGTTACTTGATAATGAAAGTTCCAGCAGAAGGGGCAGCACCACTTAGCAATAATTTTCAGATAGTATCTGTGTGGTAACTGATGCAGTCCAACAGCATCTAATTGAAAACAAGCTCCTTCCACCTGAGCAGAAAGGAAACTGCCCAAACAGCAGAGAAACAGAAGTTTAGCCCCTAACTGAGAAGATGATTTTGAAAACCACAAGACAATGAAGATCAACTGGAATGTAGCCTGGATTGATTATAAGAAGGCACTTGACTTCCTGCCATATGATTGGATAATCAAGTGCCTAGAAATAAGTGGAATCAATAGAAACATTAGAAACTTTGTACAAAGATCAATGGGACAATGGAAGACACAATTGCTGGTCAATGGTTTGGCTCAGGAGAGGTTAATATCAAGTGAGGAATCTTTCAAGGAGACTCACTACACCACTACTATTTGTTATTGCACTGATGTCAGTAATATGTCACACATCAACCCATAGCTATCAAAAATAAAAAAACATCTATTAAGCTATTCCATATCCTTTACATAGATGATATGAAGCTGTAAGGAGAAATATCTCCTAGAATAGAATTGATTCTCAGCATTGTTCATTTATACAGACAAGCTATTGAAGAGATTTTGGACTGAACAAATGTGCTTCTGTCACCATCAATGGGGAAAATATGGAAAACTGAATGAAGATCAAGATGACTTATGAAAATAACATCAAAAATCTAGATGAAGACAATCACTACAAATACCTGGGCACCCTTCAAGCTGACAACATTAAGCACACTGAAGTCAAGAAGACGATTAGAAGTGAATACATCATAAGAGTGAAGACCTTAAAAGTCCAAACTCAGTGGAGGAAATATCACCAAGGCAAAACCTGGACAGTTCCAGTCATTAGACATAAGAGGTGGAATAGTGGACTGGACTCAAACAGAAGTAAAAGCCCTGGACAGAAAGACCAGAAAAATTATCATGAACCATGCCCTTCATTCCCACAGCAATGTTGACCAATTCTGCTTAACAAGGAAAATAGATTGGTGTGAAATGTACACCAGACAACTGAAGAAGAGGCATTGGAGAAATATTTGAAGTAAAGTAAAGAAAATGCACTGTAGCTAGTATACCAGGAATATTTACTGAGTACTGGAGAGACCAAACTGGTCTATATGAAAGATCAAATGAAGAATCGAAGAGACGTATGGCAAGGCAAAGTATTACATGGCCAGTACATTAAAGAAATAGCAGGCAAAACAGATAAGAACAAAATCTGGCAATGGCTAAAAGCAGGAAAGTTGAATTAAGAGGCAGAAGGGCTAATTCTGGCTGCATAAGATCAAGCCTTAATAATGAATGCATATAAAGGCAGAATTGACAGGACAGCAACAGACAACAAATGCCACCTCTGCATTTGTTGAAGCAGAAGAAACAATGGGCCACCTAATTAGCTGCTGTAAGAAGATGGCACAGACTGACTACACATGAGGGAATGAAAAAGTAGCAACAATGATGCACTGGAATATCTGCAAGAAATATCATTTATTTGCAAGGAAGAACTGATGGGACCACAAAATACACAAATAGAAGATGAAAAAGTTAAAGTGCTCTGAGACTTTAGAATTCAAACAGACAAGCATCTGTCACATTGCTTAACAGCTGTTGATAAGACAAAAAAATCTGGGTAGTGGATGTTGCAATACTTGGCGACAACAGAAAACAAAGAAAGGTAAAAATAATAAAACATGAAGACCTACAAATGAAGTAGAAAACTGTTGTAAAATAAAGCAAATATTACCAATAGTAATAAGGTATTGGATGAAATTCTAAAACATCTGGGACACTCCTTGAACACTGACAAAATTACCATCAGTTAATTGCAATTGACAGGTTTATTTGGAACAGCTTATTTACTGTGACAAAATCTTTAATATTATTAAATAACACCTGCCTATTTGCAGGAACTTGAGAAGAAATTTACAGGTTAAACAAACATGCCAAATCAAGTATACATATCTGGAAGGCTGTGCAACCAATTACAATTTTCTAAGTTGCCCTCCAATTAAGTTCTCTGATAACAGTCAATCAAAACATAGAATCATCCATACAAAATAGTAATACAATTAACTAAAACACAGTTTTCTTTTAGAATAACTTTGCAGACATAAAGTTGAAGGCTAAACAGGATCAGAAGATGAGAAGAATCATCATTATCATCTTAATAATAATTTCCGTTCATTAGCTTTTTTCCCATCCCAGTCTAACTCATTTTATTGATAAAATATCATACAAACATAAGCCAAACTAAAACTACACATCAATTCCAATTCATTACAACACTTCAAGTTATAACCTGAATAAAAGATAAAATTTAAAGATAATTACTGATCACATTTTCAGAATAACATCTATCCATCATTGAAGATATTAGTGCTACAACTGAAGCAGCATATTTAATACTTTTCAAAGTAACGAAATGACAGTACTAATTTGAAAGAGAAAGGATTGACAATGTTTCCTGTTATGACTATGGAAGTTCACAGTGATGGGAATTGGAAATGTTATTGTTAAATAATCAAACCAAATTACATATTTCGCATTCTATCATAAGGAAGCATCATCTTGTAAAATACATCATATTCTGTTTTTCCCCCCATGGTGCAGTACAATCTTCACTATGAACTTGCCTGGTTTGAGATCGTAATGAATAATAGGTGGCTTGATTTCATTTAAATATTTTAATGCATTTACAATCTGCATGATTATAGATCGGGCTTCTTTCTCTGTCATTAATTTGTGCTGTTTCAGGTAGAAGTCCAGATCGTTACCCTCACAGTATTCTAACACTGTACAAAACCTGGAAGAGAAATCAAACAAACACGTTTTATGCAAAATCAACTTAATGTTTACTTAAGAAATCACAAATAATGATTTTTCTAGATCTGTACATCTGCACTGATGTATGAATGGCTCAAAAACTTATAGTATGTATAGATCTATTAACCTGATCTTAGCCAAAAGAAGTGATAGATCTTATTTTTTAAAATCCTATGAGCTTTGTTTCAAAGTGTGTTTATTTACTGGTAAAAAAAGATATGGATACGCTGAAGCAACATGTCACTTATTTTATTTCTGAAAAAATAGGCTAAAACCAAATTTACTTAGTACATTTAGCATAAATTTCAATTCCAAAAAGTTAACTATTTGGCACCCACAAAATAAAGTATTGCTGCAACTTTTCTTATGTGCAAGGTGATAATATTGCAGCTTTTCTTATGTGCAAGGTAATATGAATCCCTTTCATAAATCCTATTTTCTCTTCCATGATATATTTTCTCAAAATACTAACTATATATTGCCTTCCCACAATTTATGAGGTTTGTGAAAGAAGGCCCTCCCTACTGCTCCCAAATTATGAAATGCACACCTTCAGTTGTACTACTTATTTGGTTTCTAGTTATTTTGTTTTTTGTTTTTGGAAAGGAAGCAAAGCAGCTTTAAGAATGGCAATCTTGGTATTAATTATGTAATTGTGATTTAAAATGTTTTACTCATATTTTAGCTATTTATGTTTTTTTAATTGTAAGCCACCATGAATGCTGTGTCGAAAAAATATAAAATTTATGAGATATATACCTTTATTAGTATCAAGGCACTCTAGTCCTTTTAATTTAATAATTAAAGACTCAGTGTAAACATTTAAAGATAATTAAAAGATAGAAATAAACATCATAGATACTTGTAAAACTAAATTAGTCTAAAGGCTGAACCCAAGCTGGAACAAAACTGCTTTGTTTACAAATTGCCAGTAGCATTTGGGCCATCTGTTCTTCCAGAGAAAAGTATTTCACAAAATAGCCCCATTACTCAGAATGCATGCTGATTTTATATGGCCCATGCACTGTTGTAAAGAGTGAGGATTTGCAAAATGTCTTCTCTTAATGATTGGATTGGACAGGCAAGTGCAATTTCTGGCAAGGCTTTACTTTAAATGTTAAGATCCATATTTCAAAAAGATTGGTCTGCTCCATTTCCTTCCCCACAAATTTCTAACAGCTTAATCACAAATTTTCAAATGACTTTATTTAATAGTGCAAATTACAAAGACAGCAGCACTTACGAGTCAGTGTCCAATGAGAAATAGTCATATAATTTAACTATGCGAGGATGATCCAGCTCTTTATGAATTCTGTACTCTCTGCAAGCATGCCTAAAAGAAAAAGACAGAATTATTTATTACAAGCGGCTTCTCACCAATCCTCCTGGCACTTCAGGAGGTGAAAAAATATGGGTAATACTTTGTTAGGTTCTAAACTCAACAAAGGCTAACTTGGTAACCAAAAGTATCCCTCAAAATTATTTGATAGAATACTTCCAGGAAAAGTGTAGGTTTACCTCCAAATAGAAAGTTGAATACATCTGAACTGGATATATTAGAAATGTTAAGATTATATATCACAATTTAGTTCACACATTACCTCAAAACTGAATGTATTGAATAACACTTAATGTGTCTGACTTTTAACCTGAGCATGGCACATAAATATTGTCAAGATCATGAGAAACACACTCTGCCTTTTTATAGGGTTAACCTGAACCTGAAAAAAAAGAAATTTCTTAAGACTTTTGGAATAAATTAATCTTGATTGCCTTTTGAAATGGAGCCAAGGCAGCAACCAATGTTATCTCCAGATCATTATTCTATATTTTTCTCTGAGCATGTTCTAGTTTTTCTGAAAACAATCTAAAGAGTGATAAATGGAAGTGGACATAATATCCAACTAGATTCAAATCAACAAAAGATAAAATATTGTATTTGGTGATTTGGAAAATAACTCAGCTGTTATTTGGACCAGCCCATATTCTATATCCAACAATCAAAAAATATAGTTAAGTGTATCACATGGTTGATGAATGAATCTGGTTTCCCAATTTTTCTTGTCAGGAGCTGGCTGGGAAGGTGGTTATCACATGATCCCAAAACATTACAACTGTCATGTTGGTTGCCAATTCCTAAAATTTTGATCATGTAACTGGAAATACTCACTTGTGGTAATTTTCTTTCTTTTCATCCCTCCAGTTTTTATTTAACTGGTGGATTTTTACGGCTACATACCTCTGTTCCGTTAAATCAAATGCCTGAAAGAGAAGGATAGCTAGTAAATAGTCAAGAACACCACAAAGACTGCCATTTTTAAATATGAAAAAGTTATGAAAAGAGCAACACCTAAATGCTTAACTTTTATTGATTAGGGGTTCTTAAAATGCTAATATTAAAAATTGGTTTAATACAAAAGTTTGATACTGAGCATTTGTCTAATATTTCAAAACATATTAAACAAGTCTGCCTATTTAATCTCTTTTATCATTTACTTTTCTTATAGAAACTTTAACAGTAGTACTTCCTAGTAATAAGGAAATTAAAGAGAAAAAATAGGAAATGAGACCTATTTACTGAATTTATTTGTAAACTTCTAAATAAGTTTATTTGCAGATAATCCAACTCTTGAAATTTTCACATTTTTATTTTCACAACTGGCTTATCTATGGATGCCATTTTTTTTATTTTATTTGAATTAAACATTTGAGACTTGGCTAATCTGCAAGTATATAGGATATAGAGCACTTTAAAAATGTCCATACATACTCACAGATAAGCCCATTTGCAGATAAACCAAATCCTATTTTGGGTGTGTATTTTGGCATCTAAAATTCTTGATTTATCCATGAGTACATGTGGCATTAACTTTTAAAAATTCTATTTAGTCAGCAAAATACATTAGAATGGAACTGGAAAATTTTGTAAAAATATTCATCTTAAAGCAGCTCCCAAATAATATTCTATTCACATTTGTTAAAAAAGGAGTTGTATAATATCTTATATACACTAGTAATATATAAATATTTTAAATATTTAAGAATAAATATTACAATTCATATATTATTTGATAAAATTTTATTCCCATTTAGAGAAAAATCAAAATTTCAAAATGAAATACTTAAATATAATGGTTTAAACCAAGACAGTCAAAATGCAGGCACTTTTAAAATTGTTTTAAATTTCAAATTTTTCCAATAGAAATTACAGAGAAAATACCATTGTTTACTATTAAACTGTTTACTATTAAACTTTTTGCTTTAATTCTAAAAAATTATAAATCAACAGACAGTTTCTTAACTGGTCTCAGAAATAAGTAGGATGGTGGAATGAAATTTCATTTCCTAAACTCTAATAACAAGCAACATGTTTCAAGTATCTCTGCATGTTTATAGGAATACATCTAGCCCTGTTAACAATATATTCAGGATTTTATAACCAACGTAGGACAGATACATTGACATTGTGAAGAGACTTTGACCTTGATAGGATTACAGATTTTTACAATATATATGGTGACAAGGAGGAGATAATTGACAACCTATTTGTGATTCTTTTTCTTGGTCCAATTGACTAAACTTTTGAAACTTTTTTTAGAATGAGAATGTAAGAGATTCAGCATTTCACTGCTTAACACATTTTGAGAAATTAATAATTATCCTTTCCAACCTAAATGAATTACTTAAAATTTAATCTTCAATTTGATTCAGTCTTGGACCGATAAAAATATAATAGTTCAAGTCCTAACCAGCAACCTAAGAACTATTAAGGTAATGTTTGAATATATAGGTAGTTCCAGATAGAGTGGTTTTTTTTTGCAAGGTCAGAATATTCAGGCCTGATAAGTTCAAAATTTCCATGTACCTAGGCAGCCCTTTGGGTACTGCTCCAAGGGCTCACCTTCAATTTGCAGATCACCTTATTTTGTTATTTTTTTCTAGTTGTTTCTCTTCAATTTGTGCATCACCTGGTATTGCCATATCAATGAATCAGACTATTTTCTTTTCCACAATAGTGATGTCAGGCATGTTGTGGGCCAGATGCCTGCCTGTTTGGATTCAAAAGTCCCATAAAATATTGACCTGTTCATTTTCAAGAACTTTTGTCAATTTCGTGTTCCCAGTAGTATTTGTTGCATTTGAACACAAACTTCTGGCAAAGCTTCCGATTTTGCAACTCTGACAGAATATATTCATGAACTGGAATAGAGCACGGTAACAAGGTCAGCCAATGAATAGGCATAGCAACTAAATCAGCCAATGAGGACTGTTTGGAAACTGAAACTAGAAATAGCCTAGGGGTGGCTCTATATTAAGCTTTGAAGATATTGTTAAGCTCTGAGTCTGCCTATTGAAGATGAAACTGTTTCTCTCCTCTGCTGTGTGTTTTGCTTGCCTGCTAACTAAAGAGAAACTGATGTCTATTTCTGAACTCCTGAGTTGCTGTTCTGCTCCAAACCTGTAACATGTTTGTTTCTGTTTAAGTTTGCTCCATGTTGGAGAAATCTTACAACTGACATTGTAAAATTTATTTCATGTATTTATAAAGAAGTTAAATGAAGCCTCAGCCATCTGTGTTTACTTACTTTTCTGGCACTGAATATACGCTGCAATACTCTGAAAAGATTTAGGCCCAGAAAAAGACTGAATTGTAATTAAAGGTGAGAGACTGCCTTCTTAAAAATAAGAAACAAGACAAGAGACTTTGCAGGAGGGCTGAAAAAATTAAAGAGAGCTCTCTACTCTGTTTGGATCAGAAGAATTATATTATTTGCTAAAGAGTAAAACAGCTGCTCCAGAAATTTAAGCAATGAGTAAGCTTTGTAGAAAAAGGTATAAACAACAGGTATGTCAGCTGCAAACTGACAGAGGTTCAGAATTCATGTCAACAAACCTTCAACAGTGGTTGGCACAGTTAGAAATAAAACACAGACACACAAATCCTAAAACAGCAGCTGAGAATGATGTTGCTGTCAGAAGGAATGGAATCTTGCAAACCATGAAGGACTCACAGCTAAAGGATTCTGGTCTAAGCAGGTCATATTGGAGTGAAGCCATATTGACTGTTAATTATTTAGTTAATAGGTTGTAGAGTTCCTCCATTTATGATATTCCATATGCAGCACTATATGGTAGAAAACCATCTCTAGCACATTTAAGGATGTTTGGAAACAATGCGTGGGTGCATATGCCAAAAGCAATTAGAAGAAAGGGGCAACCAAAGGCTAGAAAGCTCAGGTTTGTGGGCTATGAGCCAGGCTCAAAGAGTTTTCGCTTTAGCGATGGGAGCAAAATAATAGTGTTTTCAAGGTCTACAAGCTTTGCAGAGCAAAATTGGAACAGAACAGATGCAAATTTGTGGAGTGATTCACTTAGTGATGCTGATCCACTTAATTATCTAAAAGCTAAGTCCCACTGGCCGACGGACGCAAAACGTATGCATAAAGGACACAGCGGACGAGCAAAATTTTGGGGGTGGCTCTATCCGTTGTCATCCGCTCCAAAAAGTGGTGAAAATTTGCCATAAACAATGGAAAAGAATGGAGTGGTAGTATGTAGCGGGGATGTAAAGCGGATGTATCATAGGAACGCCTAGCGGATGAAAGCGGATGGAAGCGGATGACACATCTTGAAGGGATTCGGGGGAGAATTGCCGAAGCGGACGCATAAGCGAAAGAGACGGATGCATAGCGGATGAATACGGATGCCTATAGAAAACAAAGCGATGCCGCGCGGATGGATATCGGATGCAAAGCGTTCACTGCACATGCGGGGAGTATTGGAATTGTATCAGCTCTACGAGATATAAAACCGATGCAGCACGCATGCAGTCAGCATTCAGGGAAAGACGTGCTGCCACATACATCACAGCAGAAACACCATGCGTTCGTCAGTCAGGAAAAAGAGGAAAGCCCGTGCCTACTCGTTCCAGCCCTGGCAACAAGGCCAGAACAGCATCCCACCCCCTGGCACTGACACTGAAACTGCTTGGCTGCTGCTGCTGTGGTGACCAAGCCCCAAGGGCCCATCAAAAGCCCCTGCTGCTGAGGCCCTGCTGCCTCAAGCCTTGAAAGGCCCCTGGCTTGCTCAAGCCCCTGAAGGCCCTGCTCAAGCCCTGCTAGAGAGGAAGAGGCAAGGAAGGAGAAGGAGAGGGGAAACAGACACCGTTTTCGAGGACCCTGAGGATGAGGTGCTGGGAATGGCTGAGGAGAATGAGTTACCCTTGGAGAAAGGGCCCACAGGACTCCCGTATTGGACCACCAAGAAAGAGCAGGCACTTGGAGAGACAAGGCAGAGAGCCTGGGGTACACCTGCAGAAAGTTACTTCCTGGGATGGTGGAAGCACATGCACACCTGGCATACCACACCTTGGTATGCACACCTGTCAAAAAATCCAGGGCAGGCGCGTCAAAGCCACTGACCAGGAGATGTACATCATGGCCACCTGCAGTTCCTGGAGGGTGAGATCGCCACACGAGGAGCAGCCCCTCTACATCCCTCTCCCTCAGACAGCCACAGAAGCCAGGCCTCTTCGCCAGGAGAGCCAGCAAGCCCTGTCCAGGCAGGTGTCTTCAAGGGTCCCACAGCAAGACCCCCCCCTGACAGCTGCCACTCCCCATGCCGTGGACTTGAGGATCCCTGTCACAAAATGGAGGAAAAGCAGCAGCACCAGAGGCCAACCACCCCCACCCCAGCTTCCAGAGGATGCCAGGCAGAGAGCAGACTGGAGGCCAGAACCACAGTGTGCTTTGAAGAATCAGGGGACACAATGAAGACAGCAAAAACTTCTCTTCTCAGCTGGTCCACTTGGACAAGAGGATCCTCAGGCGCAACACCTTCATCACCTTACGTGAGCCACACCCTGAGGGATCTGACCAAGGCCAGTACCAGGGGGATGACGGGAGAAGATCACAAGCACTTTGCCTAGGCACGAGCGCGCACTCCAGCTCCAGCTGCTATAGGCTAGCACTGACCACGCCTGTGACCCGTCCATAGCTCCTTCGCTAGCGCCAGGATGTCAATGTTCCACTAGGCACGGCTTTCTCGACAAGCGTGTAGTACTAGACGAGTCGCCTCACTCCTGTATCAGAAGGACGATATGCTGCAGGGAACTTCCATTCACTCCAGGACTTCCCCGACAGGCAGAGGAGAGTTACGCAATCGTAACCGCAGTCCAGGCCCAGGTGACCCTCTAGTCTCGGCCACGCCACAGATGGCATCTCCCTAGCTCATCATGCTGTCTAATACAGACAGCCTCCACTTCATCCAATGTGTTCCTCCACCCACAGCCAAAGCCGGTCAACGGACAAATGCGTTGTCACTAATCTATTGGCTCACAATTTCTAAGAATCTCCTTTATGTTGAGAGGAGCGCATACCATCGAACGCTACGGGACTGAGTTCAGTAAGTACTCTCTCGTATAGCCTTACCTGATCTGACACAACCCTCCGTCTCTTCTGATAATGATACCCTTCTATGGGAGCTCCAGCCACTGTCTACTCTAGAAGTGTAGCCGCCTCATGGTACCTCTCTAAGACTCACATCAAGCGCATAATCGACATACATGCTCCTCTGAGTTCTTATCGTGCCGCGCTATAAATAACATCTAGAGGAGCGACAAAGAAATTTGTACTCAAGAATGGTGAGAGCATGAGAAACTCCAGAGTCAGCAAAACTACCTTGTTTTATTTGCTATAGTATGACGCATTAATTCTTCGTCTTATGTAGAACACGATATACTTTGCGTCATCAGTATTCTTTATCTTTCTTAAATATAGTTTCCCTCATTGAGAGGTTAATTTACCTAAGTGGATATAAGAAAGGCTTTAATAACTACGTATCTTTGTGTGATATCTATCTATATAACTTACATCGTATGTAAATACGAGCTTTGTAGACCTGTTGGTCATTTTTAAGCAAATTGACTTAATTAAGAGTAATATCAAAGGATAGATGAACCTAGAGAAAGTTAATAATTTTGCTAAAGAAATGTGTATCAGTCTATGGAGCGTATATATCAACTTCGACAGTTGGTTCCACAAATTTCTGGTTATCTAACAAAGATCTCTCAGAGTGTCAGCTTACGATAGAACACCTTTTTAACACCAATCGTCTTACCTAGTCCTTTGTATGCTTTTCCGTGTAATAGCCCTCAGGAATATGTTGTGGGTCACTAAGAGCAATCTTCAGTGGAAACCTCCGATTGGTGTTTCATACTATAGAGTGGCGAAGTGACATAATTGGTCCTCACTCATCCCTATAGAATCGACATACTACTCGTGATTGTCAGACTCCTCCTCTCATTACCTCCTCCCCATCTCTCATCTCGTTTGTGTGTGATGTGTGCAAATAATTCGTGATATCATATCCACTGATTGTCTTAAATGATCCATGACTAAACAATAAGTCCTCTTTCAATGTTTAATAGTCTAATTGGCAGGCCTTGATGCTGCCAAAAGTGTGATTTAACATGCGTAACATTTCTTACAACATATCTGATTGGAGCACTCTGTGACATTCTCAATGCTCTCTGGAGCTGTTCATGCGAACTACCGAAGCGTGGGCTGAGATGCTTGCTCCTCACTCGCTCATCTCCATATTATCTTACTTCCATTCTCTTACTTGCTTTCTCTAGTTCTTCTTCCTCACTCATTCCACTCTCCCCGCTCTCCTCTCCGTTCCTGTGTGTGTCATGCTCTGCTACTGCCTCCTGCGTTCTCTCTCAGGAGGGTCCACTTGCTTCTTCCCTTCATCGTTGTTAATCTCTCCTTGTTCTCGCGGTGTCCCTTTGTTACACTCCATACTCTCTCGATCTACTAGTGTTCTCTCTCCTGGTACTTCTTCTCCCCTGCCCTTCCCCCCTTTTCTCATCCTCGACTTGGCTCTTCTCCTACTCGTTTCCCCTATGCTCCTGTCTTCGCTACGGTCTCCCACTGCCTGCTATTCCACCGCGACATGTATCTTCACGTATTGTTCGTGCCTGCGTCTACTACATATGTGCACCATGTTTGTCGAGGCAAGGTCTTGCGAAGATGCTCACTTCTCTAGACTTGTCGTGCGGGATGTGTGTGCATACAATGCTAAGGTCTGATGAGAAATTACGCTCACTGGTAGAGAGCAATCGCCTTTGTTGTGCGCCAGGAAGTGACACAGGGCAAGTAATTCTAGCCAATCGAGACCGCATGCATGTGCACCTGGGACAGGGAGAATGAGATAAGAGGTTATTGTAAAGCTTCCTCTTCTGTCATCCTCATCAGGCATTAACGAGTGTGTGATGGCGTTTATCTCTCCACACTCTATAGATCTTTTCTCACTCGAGTGTTAATCTTGACTTTGTGAGAATATAAGCCTCTGTTCAGTCTCAACACTAGATTATAGAATCAAGAAATAAGATGTCGTCACTATCGTATGTGTAGTCATGATGACCTAGTGTGTGGATCTGTGAGTTCCTCGGAGTTAGAACACCCATGACTTGGTGCTTGAAGCTGTTCACAGCACATCTTCTCGCGTTCTCATGTCAGCTATGAGTCGGTGTGATAAGACGGACACAAGTCTGAAGCTTGTCAGTTTGACTTTGGAAGAACACATCGAATTGCTTAATGACCCACTGTCGTTAATACGCAGTGGCATCGAAATGAGCTCATGGTCAAAGAGGATGATACTGAGCATGTGACAAGTGCCCCTAATGATAGTAGAGTCTAACACATAAGGTGCGAGCACTCCTTCGTCAGTTGGCTTGTAGGAGCTCGTTGGCGATTCCAACGTGCTTCCCATTCAATGGCTAACCAAACGAGGTGTTGCGCGGAGTTTAACCAAAATTGTGCGTACTCTCGTAAATTGTGATAGCACTTCCTTCTTTGGCGTGGCCTTACCTTCTATGTCTCTTCTGTGTTAGTGCTTCATGGTAGGATTGTGGAGTTGATCTATATACGACATTCCTTGCTAGCGAATACGACCTTCCACAATTCTTCGATGGATTGATCGCCTGCACCACTTCGTACTGGACCACTTCTGCTGATCGAATTGTTGGTGGTTGGAAACACCTTGTGCGACCCTCAATAAATACATAATGCTATATAATTCTGTATAGTATGGATGTCTCAAGAGGTCCCACGATTTGTTGACACACATGCGAGCGTGCGAAGACTCAGAGGGAGCACACTCCTCATCCATGTACATCTTAGGGAGCTACCACGCTTTCCATGGTACGGGCAAAGTTCAGCTGTGCAAGGGGGAGCACAAGACGATTTAAGGTACAAACACTCTGGGGGGGTTTCCCTAACAGTCCACTAAGTGTTTTCTAACTCAATGTTTCGTTCATAAATACTCATATGGTCACTGGGTTGGCATCCTAATGAAGTTGGTAATATATGTTCTGCACAAGGGTCTTTCATATCCTCATATGCAAGTCTCGCACCATCAAACTTGGTCAAGGCAGTACTCTATACATATGCTCCCTCTGATCTCCGATCCATAGTGGACCCGAAGCAACAACCTACTTGAGAGATGTGGACTCTTGTGTGTTGCTATACATCAACTGTTATTTAAATAGAGTTGGATTATCCAACAAGGTCTGGAACCAGGTTGTATATTATGTCTCATAGTTGTGTATAGAAAAGTGGAATCAGACGAAGAGCTTAAATAGCTCTATCTGTGCTCCCGCTACAAAAACATATTATCATTCCATTTTTGAAGGGAAAGCAACTATCGAAAGAATTGGCTAGAAGTCTGAGATACATCTCCAGACACACCCCAAGGGTGAAATTGACAGCACATCATAGTTATCAGCGCATTAGAATTGCTGGAGAGAACCTCCCCACTAGAAGAGTTTACGATTAGCATGCACTCTCCTCTCTCCCTGTTAATTTCATATAGGATCAGTGCACAGTTCATCGTGCCTAGCTCTGCTAAGTGTTCTCTGTCAGTCCGACTTTTCGTCTTTACACCACTCCGTGCCAAGACAGATAGCACTAACCTAGACCTAAAGAATAACTCTCCTATAGTATTACCAATACTCCACTTTCAACAATCGCTATGTTAGTCTCGTGTCTCATAAGTGGCCCTATTAAAATCCCTTACTCCGCACTCGCCTAAGAGTCTTGTGACCATAGCCATATAGTGCATAAAGTGTTCCGTATAGAGAACTAACGCTTATGATTAAGTAATCTCCATGCATCTTCGCTCAGTGTCTGCCCCATGCCTGCGTGATTGATGCAGCGAGGTGTGAGTTTAGAGGAGGACATTCTGCATGGCCTCCAGGGGATATTGATGAACTAGTACAATCGGTATCTATCTACTAGCAGTCTACTCGCATCTACTTCATGAGCGAGGTAATGAGAATAATTACTGACTCACAGTTAGGTGTATGATTTTGCACCATCCAGACTCACTAGATTCGCGGGATTGTACATCGTTGACGAAGCAAGCGAGAAGTCTTGCATCCTCTCGGATTCACTCATATGGAAGAGTTTTGTGCAGGCTCAATGTTTCTATTCTTCTACCGCTGGAGCATGGCAATGAAATACACGATGTGACGGAGCTGCCATTTGTCAGAAATGAATGGTCGATGGTAAATAAGGAGTCTCCGCTGCTATGGGGATAACACGTTATGTCAGTGAGATACATAACGATATGAACGGATGTATACTTAAGTGGCTTCTTCTCCATCACAGACTCTGGGTCTAATGCTTGTTTTATTATATTAACCGCGTGTTTTTTTATACTATTGCCTCTTTATTTGCATCCGATATTTACTCTATGTTCTGGTGACTCGAGTCGTGCCTCCTTAACTCACTAGTTAGATTGGTTTGCTTGTCATTCTCATGAGCTTAGTTGAGTCCGGAAGGAGAATCTTGCCTGTGAATACCACAAAATAGAATATCGCACAACAATAGAAATGGCGTTCACGAGTACCGGCCAGCAGTCCCCACGTATTGTGCTTCACCACCTAGTGTTCGACGAGTCATGAAACTATGGACTTTCCACCATTGACGAGTATTAGCTCTCGATAAATGGACTGCAATTAAAGTGTGTATAATTTCGTATCATTGTTATGAGCCAAGAGTCAAACTTGAGGATCAGCTATACACTTTTATCTGCGGCTTTTAGCATTTAATATATTCCACGATGGAACATGAGAGAGCCATTGCTCACAAAAGAAGTTCAATTGAACATACCCTCTCCATGGTTAGAAGAAATCTCTGAAGTGTTCAACGATCTACACCATCTTTGTGACGCCTATCGCGTCGAGGGATACAAGTCTATAGGCGCTTCCCAAAGAGATCGAGTGCGAGTAGTAAGCTGGAATGTGTACACTTTTAGTGCAAGGTATTTTGGAAGGGAATTGTAAATGTGTGGAATGTCTTCAGAAATTCTACTCATCTAAAGAATTATTTAGCAAATATTACAAATAGTATGTCTATTCCAGTTATGGACGAGAGGGAAATGTACACGTAGTTTACTTCAAGAAGTTTTGGAAATAAAGCAGTTTCTTGTGTAACAACGGTCAAGCAAAAGCAAATAAGCGCCAGAATTCGAAAAGCATCAGAGTTCACATACTTAACTCCACACAGCTCGGAGCGTCAGACTGTTTACGTGTACCAACTCTTGAAACCTCAAGAGCTCACTAAGCCATAGGCTTGCGCTCTCTATATTAAACCTCTAGCAACATGATGCTGTTTGTATAACTGACCTTTGGACTGTCATACCTGATAGGTGTGTAGAACTCTGTATTCATCTCCTCGTCATGAGACTCAGCCAGAAATAGCATATAACTATGAGATTTAAAGTGAAACTAATGTCATGATTATTCTGATAGATAAGCTGGCACTGAGTTAGGCTGTACTGCTAGCAACAATAAGCCTGTAACATTATGTATATGTTTCTGAGGTTTGAAAGTTATGTGCTCCAATGTATAGGGCAGAAAATTCCGTAACAACTGGTATATGAGATTAAGATTAACATAGTATTAGCATAGATATTTAATCACCAAAAAATCAAATATAAAGCCTTTAGGGCAACGCGAGTGCTTGGTGACGAATGGTAACATTTGTTTCCTTGGTGAGCTGAAAAATTGTCATTTCTCTCACTAGTATTTCTGAGAACTAAATTACATAACGGATGAAATATGAATACTCTATCATGAGTTATAAGCAATATCTTCTGCTGTGCATGAGCTCCACTGTTCAGATAGAGTGGTTGTGAGTATATGATATTTGTACGTCATTAATCTATATATGATAAATCACTACAGTCAGCCAGACTAGGTATATGATGTATATGAACTTAGCAGTCTCTTAACCTATCAAAGATCATGCATTCGTAAGAGTGGAGACCAAGGATCAAGAGGAAGATGACATAAGACAAGGCATTGTGCAGTAACTCAAGTCCTCAGGCTGATTGTAACATGAGGTGTGCGTGGTTGCAGATGGGAACCTATTACCTCGGTACAAGCCACGTTTGTGTAATACTTGAATACTGAGTGCAAAGTCAAATGCCAATAGATGTATGACAGTAGTGGTGCTTCTGAGCTAGTAATATGAGCTCATGTGCGAAATTTGCCATAGTCCGATGATTATGAGTTTGGACCATGTTGATAGAATTTTAAATTGTTTCGAGCAGAGTGTATGACATTTCACAAGGAATAAATAACAAATCAAGCTTGTTCATCTCGCTAGGGTCATGATACGGTTGGTTGCTTGTGGTGCTATTAGTAGACGTGTCATTGTACCCAGTCTCCTCACTCGCGAAGGAGTTGCACCTGCTTTATTCTCCCTTGTGGATAGTGGATCTGAAGCTTGGCTGTCGTGCTAAAAGATAGTTAATACACAGTCTCCTGACTCTGGTGACTGTATAAGCCCAGTGTGGTTAATACAGATTCTCCATTCCACACCCTCGAAGCGTCTCAGTTTACAAGAGATGTATATTCTGTGTGTCTGTACCATAGCTCACATGGAGAATTGTCTAACTTGAGAGCTCAGTATTCTGGTCAAGTGTAGTGGAGATGTGGCCAGGAAACTCAGAAGAGAAAGTAATGTAGGAAGGAGAGCAATTGAGCTTCGCCTTATGCCATCTCGTCACCGGAATGCATCTCTCCCTATTGTCTACTTATTGGTCGTACGAGCTGTGGTGGCATCAGGTTTAGGCCTCATTCGCGGCAAGTCGCAGCTGCCTATACCTTGGCTTGCCGACTCTTCGACAAAACATTCCTTGAGTTGTAAGTCCTTGGTTGTTTGATGACGTTCTTTTCCGAGTTGTTTATCAGTTAGGTTTCATGCTTTCTCTGTGTGTTGTCAAGTCTTTTGTCTCATTGAGGGATAATACAGATAGAACTGTTGTGTGGA
>BHFT01062969.1:0-17305 GCA_004320025.1 Laticauda laticaudata | reverse complement strand
TTGCAATCAAACCTGCTAATATTCCTGTTTCAGTCAAAGAAGCATCCAAAGCACTGCCTGTCTCGCACGAGGCTGAGGAAAAACTGGGGAACGCTGAGGAGGAGTCACGTGGAGGAGAAGGAGCGTTCCACAAATCATGCTCAGCCTGTGAATGCGGAGACTGAAGCACATCCCACGACTGGATGATCTGAACAGCTCATAGGAGAAAGAGATGTACAAATTTTGCAATTTTTAATATGTTAAAAAAATTAATCCGAAAAGCACAAACATCAACCATCAATTTCTCACGCTGGCATTGAAATTAAGACATCAGCAGTAAATTCCAAAGCCTCATTGAGTTCAAACTTAATTTATGTAGGATTATAACATAAATGAGTCATTCTGCAGACCCAGCTATGCTGACTTGGAATTAGATCTTATTGAATGTAGCTGAAGGAAGGTTGCAATTTGCTATGTGTACTTTACATGGGACTAAGCAAAAGTAACCTCTCTGTGGGCAAGCGAGCTGTCACCCCAGCTCAATTCTGCCACGCATGTGAGCACGCCTCCTGGCAGCCAGCTGGTCTTTGAGTCTCTCCTGTGCATGCACAAAGGGCAGGGCGTATGCATGGGGGACATGCACACATTGCATTTTGGGGGTTTGCACGCATGCACGTGCTTTGAGCACTCAGTGCCAAAAAGGTTAGCTATCTCTGTTATAGGGATTTCAGTGAAGTATTCTCTGGTAAACATACATTGGAGTAGAATGCAATTTGTCAGGAGCCTCCCACAGCTGTATACAATGTGCTAATTTGTTTTTGCAAACTGTAAATTGCATGAGTGAATACTATCATCTTGGAAAGGAGATATGTCACTGCAAAAACACAGCTGACATGTTCTATTTGCTTTATTCTCTGGTAGTCAATATCTTATGGTAAACAATCAGCAATAAATAAATGAACAAACAAATAAACAAACAAACCTGTTTCTTAGAATAAGCAGACCCAAAAGATTCATTGATTCGTTTTAACCCTGAATAACCACCTAGATTATGTTATAAAAGTAGAGACTCCTTCATAAACTTAAATCTCTGTAACTTTCGGTACATGCGTATGTAATTTCTCTGGCAACACAAGTTTTCTGCCATTGCCTTCTTCCAAACATTCCCTGGAAGTTTTCCACCCCCAGTACTAAGTAGCCCCGGGTTATTCAAATCCATGCTCAAAATAGACAACACCTGTTTTTTTCTTTGTAAAAAACCATTGCAAGTACTAAACACAGATACCAATACAGATACACACACACAATTAAATATTGCTGAATTCAACAAAAGTGACTCCCAGCAATTTACTGTACAACGTAAAAAAGTAAACAAACTGGAAAAAAATCAATTAACAAATGTTTATTATCGAAAATCTGTTATATTCAATAAAGTGTGAAAGCATAATTGTTTGTCAAAATTCTGTCTAAAACTATGGAAAGTCACAGATCAGGGGTGTCAAACTCAAGGCCCGGGGGCTAGAACCCATCTGTAGGGTGCTTAGATCTGGCCCACAGGGTCATCCTGGAAACAGTGAAGGACTGACCCGTGGTACCTCTGCCAGTGAAAATGGGCTCCCAAGCTCCATTTTTGGCTGTAACGGCCTCCTGCAACCCTGTGCCAGCAAAAACACAGCTCAGGAGGGCATGTACGGCAAAGTGCTCAGGCCATCACAGGCACCCCGACACATGTGATGTTGAGCTGGCCATGCCCCCCCACTCCCCTGAGGTCAAACACAACCCTGATGCAGCCCTCAATGAAACCCCCCTGCCATAGATAATGTCAATAATGCTGGTTTAAAGGGGCAGTTGGTCTGCCACATATAATTGTCAGCATTCCAGAAAATTCCACTCCAACAAATAACTCCAAGACAGACATCCTCTCAAAAGATCTGTTTTATTTGAATAGTAATCTGGCACATCTGGGGAATCCAGAATCTGAAAGTCCCCGGGTTCCTTGCAATAAGTAAAAACTACAAATCCACCCTCTGCACCCATCATTGCATCACATGCCCCAATCATCATCCATCCTAACTTGAGACATCCCCTCACCCAGGTGCAAAACAATATGACCTTGACTTAAAAGAAGAATGCTATTATGTCTAACCAGATACACTCCAAGAAATTACCCCCTCCCATTTTCCCAAGCTCAAGAATGTGGCAGTGTGGAAGCATTAGGTATCAATATGTGACTTCCAAAGCTGACAATAATATTCCTATATTTCCTATGGTAAAATTTGATCTCCATCTGAAACACATAGATTTACCGAATAAATATTTGGTGTTATTGATAAAAAATATTTCAGATGTTTATAGTTGAAATATTATGGACATAATCTGACTTTCCTGAATGACAGTGAACTTTCCCATTTCCTTAAAACAAGATCAGCTGTCCTTAACCAAATAAAGACTGTTCTTTAGACAAATGTCTAAATCTATGTTTTGAATCTCATTGTTTTGAGGATTTATATCAGATGGATAATATATTGAGGGAACATATGATAAAGTACAATAAAACATAATTCCCCCAAATTTAGTAGCCTTTAGCTCTGGGTCCTTGCACAAATCTCCTATTATCTTGGAATATCTGAATGTTGTTTCATTACTCAGCCGAGGTAGGATAGAATAATGAGCATTATTGGCAACATTTTTAAATTCAGTATTTGCTAAATAGTGAATTTGTATTTTTAAAAATGCAAACAAATGCAAAGTATCACTACAGATTTCCCCTCATCTGACATCTTTTTCAGGCCTTAAAAAATTACTGATTCATCCTATTATAATTAAGAATTCATCACTAGCATCCTAAAGACTTTTATCTGTATTGTTCATCATAAGTAACTCCGTGTAATATATAAAACATAGATTGACAACATAGAATTACTCAGCTTCTTTTGAAAACGAAAATATCCCAGCTGAATATAGGAACAAAAAGCCTCTAGTGTTGACAAGAGTGGGATGAGCCTTTGACTGCCAGTTGAATGCAGTTTCCTATGCAACTGATCTCCCTACAGTCAGTGACTTTCACAATTCAGGTAATTGGTGTTAGTTTAATCCCGGGATATTCTGGTTTATGACCTAGAAGACCTGCTTGCAATTGTTATAATTAAACCACAGATTTTTCCAAACATCTCTATGGAGTTGTATTTGAGTTATATTTCTCCACAAGTATGTTAATTAATTGCTAATTAGCAATTCCAACTGCAGAGATTAGATAGCATGTGGGAAGGGAAATGCCAAGAAATAATTTAGAAAAAGATAACCTATCAAGAGGATGGAAAAATCCAGTCCCTGGAGAGTAGCAAAAAGCTATGAAGAAGTATTTATTTCCACAGTTATCAAGTATTCTGAATTTTATAACCTAGATATGACAACTCTAACAAAACGATAGGTAATGCCTATTCCATTGTTATATTTATACAGAATTTAATAACAATTGAACCCAAATGAAATTTTAAAAATCTACCAAAATTTATGATATTTAGACACATCCTCTATCATTAGCCTCATTAAATTCTACCATTAAAAGAAAATTACTTTGCATAAAAGGTGGGAACAGAACATTTAAAGGGCTTTCTGTGCCCAAATAAACGTGTCAAGTTTCAAGATATTTTTGTTAGATGTCAAGCCTCCATGTTCAGCCACGTTAGGCAAGTATAATAGAGACAGATTTTGTCAGTGAATCACATTAACTAAGCAACTCACAAAAAATAGGAAAATGCAACGTTTCTCTCCTGAGCCATTTGTAAGAAAATTAATTCCTGTTTCACTCATCTGTTAACCTTATGCTGGTTAAGATTTTTTTTTTTTGGAGGGGGGGGAAATTCTGTGATTTAATTTAATCATCTAATGCCTCCNCTGGTTAAGATTTTTTTTTTTTGGAGGGGGGGGAAATTCTGTGATTTAATTTAATCATCTAATGCCTCCCCCCATTTCTCTCTACCTATAAGTCAATAAATTATACTAATCAATTTATCAATTAAAATGTCAGTGGATGATAATCTACCTTTGTTATGCAAGGCATTCTTATTTTATTTTATTTGCTAAGGGGTAGGAACTGTGGCTCCCCAAAATGGGCAAATACTACTAAATTCAACCATCTGGGCTACCCAGAAAAAATGGCAAATAGCTCCCTGGAATAAGCCGAAAAGCAAAAAGTAATGTCCCAGAGCAGAAGCATTTGTTCTCAGAGAACAGAGTGTACCTTTTCTTAGGCTCTGACAAAATGTGTATTGCAGCCAAAGGTTGGATTATTGGCTCTGATGAGACAATGAAATACTAATCTGCCAGCAGCTTGTTTCCTTCAACTGGCTACACTGCTGCTTCTCATCTTTCCAATGGCCAACCTGACTGGATAAGTCAACTGGGATTATTATCAGGGGACGGGAGTGCTAAGCATGGTGAACTTCAGTCATAAATGTTTCAAAAGAGGAATTGAATTCTAATTCAAAAAATAAGACATGTTACTGTAGAAATTGCAGAAAAATATTCTCTTACATTAAATCACAGCTTGCCTGTTCATCAAAAAGAAGGAATTAGTTGACCCAATATCTTGTATCGAATTCTGGCAAACACATTTTTACAGACTTACTATCCAATTAGAATTACCCAGGATAATATAGTTCATAAGGAATAGTACCACAATAAACAGAGGATTCATTTATTTGTATTTCAAGTTAAGGGAAGTAACTCAAAAGTGCTAAGTCTCAAGGTGGGAAGCTATATGTGAATGGGCTGACATTAGAGCAAGTTATTGGTTAGTGACAGTTTAGCAGTTATAATCTAAAAGTGTTTCCTATGGGGCTCCAAATCCCCACTTTACAACCTTTCTTGCCCCAGTTAAGTGAATCACTGTTGTTAAGTTTGTGAGCAGAACCGAAGTCATGTTGGATGGCCCATTGAATTAAATAAGGAAGTGTGTCTCAAACTCAGTAGCTCTGCCAAATAAGGAAGTGTTCCAGTTTGTGCACAAGAGAGAAAAAACAGAATGAGGTTAGAACAATGGGGAATTGTAATAAAGTGCTGATGTGTCAGAAACTTTGCAACTGCTTTTGCTAGATAGGGAAACGCATAAACCTTCGAAATATATATATGTGTCAATTTGAAAACAGAAAGAATGTGAGCTAAGCCCTCGTACGAGGGGGCGGACAGTTGGGGTATAGAAATACTGCCTGAATTTTGTTTTGGGTTCCTTCAATGCCTGAGGGAACCCGCCTCTGCAGACGCATAATAAACCTTGTTTTCCTTGGATCAACGAATCTTTTGGTGGTCTTTTCATCAGTTCCGCCTCACAAGTTAATAACACACTTATTAAGTAAAAGTAGCTTTTCCATTTTGCTTGTCAGGTCACTAAAGGAAAACCACATGACCTTAGGACACTTCCACCATCTTAAATATGAAACAGTTGCTAAGGATCTGAATTTTGATCACAAGATCATGGGGATGTTGCAATGGTCATAAGTGAAAATGGTCATAAGTGACTTTTTTCAGTGCCATTGTAGCTTTGAATGCTCACTAAACGAATTGTTTAAGTCAAGGACTATCTTTAATTTCTTCCAGTTTTTCAAAACAAAATAATTAAAAATTCTTTTAGAAATGTTTTTTTAAAAAAACTTCTTTTTAGCAATAAAGAAGCGATATTATATTGCTCACACAACCCTTGGTAATTTGAGAGTTCAAATATATAACTTGGTTTTTCTTCTCTAACACCCAGACTTCTGTTTATTCAAACTAGAGGAATTTTCTCATGCTTGACAGAAATTTGGAAACTGAAAATGCAGTTGATTACTTCTTGGCCGTGGGAAGATCTTAAGTAAAATCATTGATTACATTGAGCTTTTCTTATAAACAAAAAATATGCAGGATGAGCAGTGAAGCAAATGCTCTCAGATGACTTTCTTTGGAGTCCATGCAAATGCACGTCTAACTACAATATACGCTATTTAGTAGAGATTCAACTTAAAATCCCTAGCTTCACTAGCTTCAACCTCTGCTAAGCATTTTGTTATTTAGAAACACATGGAATGTTTTCTTCTTTAACTGATCAAGTTAGTATACTATCTGAGCTAATACTGATTAAATGTGATAGCAGAATTAGAGAGTTACACTGGGTCTTAGTAGATTGTAGAAGAAATAATTGTAGGGAGACATAATACCCATTGTCTTTCAGTGTCATGAAGTTTATTATGCAGAAGATTAGGAAAGAATTGCTCACAGTTGGTCCAGAAAACAAGATAACAAGCAATGTATTCACATCACAAAGAAATACGTTTTGATTGGATACCAAGAATAATTTCAAAACAGCTAACACTGCTGGAAAATGGAACAGAAAGACTACCATCAAAGGGGACAGACTCTCCTTGACTGGATGACCATCTGGTTGGATTTAAACAATTTCCACGGTCCCTTTCAACCCTTATATCCTATGGTGCTATTAAAAAGATTCATTCGCAATAAAGATTCTTACCAAGTTTCTATACCGAACATTAGATAAGCTTTTTTTGTTGTTCAAGATGGTAGCTTGCAGCTTAACTGCCTTCTCATTACTCCTATCATATTAAGAAGAAAGCTGTTGTACCCCTCAAGGACCAAAACACTAACTACTGGGAGTATTAACTCTTACTTCATTATAAAGTTTCATTAAGAGAATCTTGCAAGGCTGTGAAAGTACCCCTCCTATCCTTCACTTTTATCTCCTTGAAAATTAGAGATGGTCTCTTCTGAGACACTTTTAACACCCTTTCTAACTTTGGACTCAAATTTCATTTGGCAGAACATTGTCCAGGCTGCAGCTCTTCTTTCTGTTTTCCAACACCAAGAGAAGAGATCACTTTTTACTTATCGATTACCCACCAACAATAGAGTTAGCTATGTCTGTTGCCTTTGGGGGGATTTGCTTATGATAACCCAGTCTGTGCCTCAAATTTAACAGATAATCAGAATTGGAAGGGACCTTGTAGGTCATCTGGTCCAAACCCCCATCCCCACCTCCACTCAGCTGTCACCTTTGAAGTTTTGTTGTGGTTAGTCAGCAGCAGGTGCGGACGGTGGAGGAGAGCAAGGAATCAGATGAGGGCCCAGGACCATTAGGGAGTGGACTGCCGCCTTCAGAGATTGTGGGGGCTGGCAGCAGTGATGAGGAGGTTCCTGAGGAGCCTGTGCCAAGCATGCATGGGCACAGGCTTGATCATAGGAGAGAGCAGTTACAGCAGCACAGGCAACTTGGAAGTAAAGCTGCAAGGTAATGGCCCCTCCCTCAAGAGGATAAAAGCCAGGTTTAAAGAAGCGTTCTCTGGAGAAGGCAAAGACACTTTGAAGCTCAGCCTTGTGGACATCATAGTTAATATTTGAAAACTCTTATAAACTAGTTCTTATCTCTGGGTTTTTGGCAGCCTTAACAAACAACTTGGCAAGATTCTATCTTGTCAGAGCTAATTAGTTAGAAGCAGCCTTTTATCTGTGAAGAAACAAAATTCATAGATTAAAAAGGCGGAGGCTGCTGCCTTTGTCTTGTGTTTGCTCTCTTGGAACCAGGTTGGGTCAGAACAAGTTTCCTATGACTGCCATTGATATTTTGATTTAAATAACTCTGCCCTTATGCCCATCTCAGATGACTTCCAAGTACCTCAGAAGCTTCAGGAAACTCAGTACTTTCTTAAGGAACAGACAGAATGTCATAGCCTCCCTACATCACAACTGGACATATAATCTGGTTTTCTACCAAGTTTCTCCCATCTATACAATAATCTAAAAAAATGAATGGCAAGATTATTGGGTCATTCATTCCTCATGGAAGCACAAGTAAATTCTGTGGCTTTCCAGCAGTAGCACCTGACTTGTCAAACAACAGAATTTCACCAATTGTCATAAGTCACAAATTCTGACAATCCAGAAAGAGGGCTATGCAATAAAGAATGGAGAAACTTTTCTGCCCAAAACAAGTTGGAGGGATATAAAATTATAGACACCTAATCAACACTAGCCAAAAGCACCATTCAGTGGTGGAGATTAAAAGGAAAGCAGGAGAAATTCTAATTGTTTCTGTTGTTTCAGTTCCTAAAGGAAGAGGGGTTAATCATGATAAATATGGTGAAAGAGATAGAGGAAGAAAATTTCCAATTCTTTTCACTGAGTCAGGAATAATGAGGGGGCAGTGTTCCTGGTCTTTCTAGACACACATGCAAAGTGAAAATGGCGTGGGAATTGTATGAGGATCCATAGTTTTTCAGAAGATAGATGGCACTTATGTCAATAGTCAATAATCACCTCGCTCCAGGATTCAAAACCACAGAGCAAAAATAATCTACTAGGCCATGGGACAGGCAGGAAAAAGATGAGCCAGAACTGCAGTAGGTAGAAAAGGAAATTTCACTCTCACTTCATCATAGAAAAAACATATTGTGTAGCTTGCCAATGTTGAATGTCTGGTAAACTGTTTGCAAGTTTGAGCCAGAGAGTCTGACATACTCACAATGATGGTTTGCAGTTCCTTATTAATGTGTCTATCTGGAATTTTTCAAGAGGTCATTTGCAAGAAATTTGCAGAAGATCAGTGTTTAATCTGCTTTTCTTATTGTGCTGTTAGTCTATCCTTATAATTTTCATAAAATTCTTGCTTTATGATGATTGTTCCTTTTAACAAAGTCTTTAAAGCAATTCTGAATATAATTACCGCATAACCTCACTTCCTACCTGTGCACTGGAATTTAGTAGCAATTGGCATACCAAGGTGACAAAGTCGTTGTACTGCAGCAATTCTGAATATAATTACCGCATAACCTCACTTCCTACCTGTGCACTGGAATTTAGTAGCAATTGGCATACCAAGGTGACAAAGTCGTTGTACTGCAGAAGTTGTTAGACTATGGTAGCCCCCAAGATTCTGATAGCAGCAGATGATACAATTTGGCAATGCCTGTTTTGTATAAGTGTTTTTTTTTCCTCATTGAATTATCAAAGAATTATTAACCACAAAATTAAATAAAACTGTTCAAAAAATTGAACAGTGATGAAGACATTAAGAGGCTTCTGGAGTGGGCAGCTATATTAAATCAAATATATTTAAATGAAATGTTGCTGGATTTTTGTCAATATATTTTGCATCAACATATGTTTATTATTTATAATACACTAAAATCTCTTGTCTTGAATATTCTCATGCATTCACCTGTACAGGTAGTCCTTGCTTGCTGACCATTCATTCAGCATCTGTTTGAAATTAAGACAATGTTGAAAAAAAACTTTAAAACCAATCTACAACAGTTTACAATCTTTACAGTATTCTTCAGTCACATAACTGCCATTACAGTCAGCGTTTGGTGTCCTAGGCTGTGGGCTTTTTCTCCCCCCCACTGAAGAGTAGACAGATTGGAGAGAAGGGAATTGCAAGTGAACAAGCTACACATCAAAAGCAATGTACACATGCCAGCAGGGAGAAAGGGTCAGTAGGGATGGCCTGCAGAAATTGCTTTTTCCCTTCCCCCAAACATTTCAGAGCAAAGGGATTGGAGAGAAAAGGATTTCAAGAGAGAAAACTATTTGTGTCATGCACCTATAGCACCCAGCTACAAGATGTTGGCACAAACTCATTGCTTTCAATGTGTACAAGACAGTAACTTGGCACTTGAGCATTCTAATGGACAGGAGTATGTTAGGAGGCAAACAAAAGCCAAAGATGGGAAACCAAGTGGTTTCACATCTTTCCAGTCACATGATTTGCTGAGCCATTGGAGTTGCTGCTCACAATGAAGATCATTTAGTGGGGACTAGCTATACAGGTAATTCAAGCAGACTGAATAAAAGGCATTTCCAAATCCTATTATTTCTCTTTTGTCCTTTAAAATAGTCACCCTGAACCCAAAGTATTGGTCCAAAGTATTATAGAACATAAATCTTAGACTGACCATGATCTAGTGATCTTACAAAGGTGTCACTTGCATCACTTTTTGACTAAACTCTGGGGATGGGAGAAAGGGAAAGCACTAGGAATGTGCTGGACATGCATAGCTGCATCTGAATGAGAAACAGAATTGTGCAGCCCAATATATTGACTCATCTAAGATCAACTATCCTATGATTCTTCATCTCCCAGACATTATCACCTCATTTTATGCAATTGGAAAGTTTTCTATAATGTTCTTCCACTTTCATATCTTTTCTTTCTGTATAATATTGCTTAATTTACATATGAACTGGCATATCCAGTGTAACTAAGTCTTTGTATAGTATTTCTGATCAGTAATTACTGTGGCTTGTGCTGCATTTTGGAAATGGATGTCCAAAATATATTTCAGATGCTAATCTAAGATAATCTAGTTGTCCTATCCTAGAAAAGATATAGCTACTTTTAAGACATTTTAGACTGTTCTAAAAATAAATTTTGAAATGAAATCACAAATATTTTATTCGTTTTGATCCCAGAAACATAAATGGAAGGTATTACAATTTATGAATGTATTTATTTTAACAGCAGCAAGAATCAGTCTAACACAATGTCGTAACAGAAAAAACTTGCTATCTTCACAGAATTGGGGGAGTAAAATGGAGGAATATGAGGCAATGGAAAATCTGACTGAATATATTACCAGCAGAGGTTTAACATAATTTTGAGCAGGAATTATTTTTAAAATTACTCTTCAAAAATTGTTTCAGACTGGCACTACAATGCTCCTTTCACAGATCAAATACAAAATACAAAATTGCCCAATAGTTACCCATTTGTCATCAGGCTAATCCTCAAAGTGACAGTTTTAAAATTTACATTTATTCATATTCTGCACTGAAGATATTTAGAGGAATACATTTGCCCATATAAACCTTCACTTGAATGAGGATCTGTTGAATATTCAAGAAAGTCCTGTACTATGAAATGCACATGCCATGAAAATCTACAAGTTGACAACGGTTTCCTTTAGAAGTTATCATATGCTTGATTTTGCAAGAAGAAAGTAGCTTTGCATTTTAATATGATGGAATTTAAAATCTTGTATTTTAAAATTGAGTAACATAGAAGATACAAAGTTCCTGAGAAAATTATACACTATTAAAACTAAGTATTAAGATGTTTCCTTACCACTCACCTCAGTTCTTTTATGGTTACTATCCTTATTCTCTTTTGTCTATCGGCTTTTATATTTATGCAGTTATTTTCTATACTGTACTGCATCATACCCTGATTCTACATGTTTGGATAAGGCCACAAATCTTGCCAATAAATAACATAAAATAAATTCTCAATATCAAGCCTTTCCCCCAAACTCCACAAACAAAATTTCCAAGATTTTTTTCTGAGTGGAATCTTACAAAATGATAGTGAATCACAGCACAGTCATTATAATTCTTTACAGATCCTTGTTCTCTCATCCAAGTCTTCCTCAAAATATCCCAAAGGCCTTTTCTGTAACTACACAACATACGAGGCCCTCTAGCCAACATAATGAGTTCAAAACAAGATACACAGCTTTTTCCAAGCAACATCTTTGTAAGGAATGTGAATATAGATCTGAAATGTTTAGTGCTCAAAAGCTTGCATACTGTAAATGAACATTCTGGATGGTTACAAAAAAATTTCTCTAATTTTTCACTTAGCAACATAAATTTTGGACGCAATTCTGGTTGTGAGAACTACCTGTATTACAGAATCTACAGAACTGATTAAACAACTAAGTAAATATTACTCAAGCACAGCATGTTCACAAAAATTTTATATAGAGATGAAGATATCATGCATAAATTACCTGCCTACCTATCAATCCTTTTCTAAATTATAGCTTGTCTTTCCTCCAGTAAATCTATATTCAATATTTCCAATGTAGCAAGTTTGCTTTACAGCCAGAAAGTGTATCTTTCCATCTGGACTTGTCAGTTTTTTGGTTGATTGATGCAAAATTTCAAGAAATTCATGTGTCTGGCTTCTTATTCATCCCTACCCATTAAGAAAAATAAGAATTCTTATTTTTCCAGAAAATTTACAAGAGTCCAAGAATACAAAAAGTCCCTCTCCAGAAAACCACCAAACCCATGGCAATCTTATACAATTTAGTTTGTGGATATGACTAAGTAAAACAAACACTGGACAAACACCCTACCACCATGGTATAGCTAGGACATATAACAGAAACCTTGTGGGGTGGGATCAAACAGCATTTTGTCCCTTGTCATCAAGCTGTAGGTTGCAAGTCAGCAATGAATGGGGACAAATGTATATTGCATCCTGTACCACACAGATCTTTATTTTTCTCTCATCTTGTACATACACAAGTTCTTGTCCTCATGTTTGGTCATTCATTTTATATCAAACCCCCAAGACTTGAAATAGTGATGACTAGAGATTGCATTGGTTCACATGTCCCAGGATTACCCATTGTTACAGACAATAAATGTGTTACATGAACCTTTGGAGAAAAACACTTGGAAGTCCAAATTCAGAGTTTCTGGTTCTGCCTTACAATCAACCACTTCTGCTTATAATCAAAGGTTTTGTATAGAAAGACGGAAGAAGAGAAAATGCTGAGAAAAATACAGTGATTAATATCCTGGAAAATGTTGCATTCTAATTATAATTTCATGTCGTCAAAAGTCAGAAATCAACTAGTATGTTCTCCATTTTATTAGCAGCATTAAAAATCAAACAAAAGTAAATAATAATCCTTCATATTTTAATAATCAAAATAATTGTTTCTAAAATGAAAGTTGATCTATCTCTTCTTTCCAACATACTATATCATTGGATTTGGGGGAACAGTGGACAAATAAGTTCAAGGAGCATGCTGATGGATTCAGAATAATATTGGCAGAATTCTAATTGCAGAAGGAAAATATAAAATTGAGCTGTTGATGTCTATATGATAGAACTGATGCAGTCAAATGTGTAGTACCCAAATTCTAGAACATACATACTATTTTGTAAACCTTGATTTAGCTTAATAAAGTTCTTGCCTTAATATGGATCCTGTAAGTTTTTTCTCAGAACTACTATATCTATTTTCTCTCCAGAACTAGAGATAAGCAAAAATTTACCATAATATTATACCATAAGAATATGTATATATCTACTACTCTGGAATATAAGGTAAATGAGATCTGATCTATTCAACCAGTTTGGTGCAGTGTGATTAATCATTTCTCTAAGGCAGGAATATACATCCATACAGGCAAGTGGATCAGAATTACTGTCACTAAACAATGTGATTGCAAAGTACAATGTCATATGACTGTCACAAAGCCTGCACAGGTCATCAAACCAAGATCTCATGCAACCACAGCTTCAAACTTCCTGCTGGCATCCCCATTAATATTGGAAATCATAATCACATGATCGCAGGGGCTCACAATAGTCACAGAACTCTGAGGACCTCTTCCTCATTCATTCTTCCTCATTCAGCAATGTTGCAAGTTTGAGTGGTGCCATCCACCCATATTTAAAAACCCCAAATTAAAATATACCATAAGGTTTTTTAATATTCATTTCCTTCATTAATACAACACATTTGCTCTAAAAAGTATTCCCATTTGCAAAAGAATAGACATACTTAACCGAAATGGCACTCTACAATCATGTCCAAATTGTAATCCCGTGTTTGTTTAATCAGGCTGTAATATATAATATCATGGAAAGAAAAATACAAGATTTTTGCAGTTTCCTGTCTGCTGCTGTGTTGCAATGCTCCATTTTAAATTAGTTGAGCTGCACTGGGTTGAAACAGAATTTCTTAGAACATTGGACTTTTTCAAGTATAAGACAAGAATCAAAGTGTATTGTCTTAAAGGACTGCCCCAACTGATGATAGTTGCCTTTAAGAAAAGGTTATTTGTTTTAAGTCTGAGTGTGTTTGAGAGAGAGGGAGAGGGAGATCTACATAGAAAATGTGGATGACTGAAAGATGCATCTGGATATAAGTAAAATCCAACTATGATGTTAAGATTCTGTTTTCTAATCGTATATTTCATAATCTGGACCTCCTCACATCCCAGACATCACTGTTTCAACTCCTTCCCTCAAAACAACGCTACAGAGCATTGCACACCAGAACAACTAGACACAAGAACAGTTTTTTTCTGGAAAGCCATCAATCTGCTAAATAATTCCCTCAACACTGCTCAACTATTACAAAGTCTGCACTACTATTACCGTTAAATCTTGTCATCACTCCTTATTACCCATCCCCTCCCACTTATGACTGTATGACTGCAACATTGTCGCTTGTATCCTTATGATTTATATTGACTGTTTCCTGGTATGATTTGATTGCTTATTGTACCCTATGACTATCATTAAGTGTTGTACGTTATGATTATTGACTCTTGATGAATGTATCTTTTCTTTTATGTATACTGAGAATATTTGCACCAAGATTAATGCCTTTCTAATCTCTGGGGTTTTCTCAAATTAAGTTGACTTCTGATGAGTATACAAAGCCATTTTTACCAGCAATACAGAACTGCCTTCTTCTGCAATTATTCTCCAGAATTGCTACATAGTCATTGATGGCCTCTCATCCAAATGCTGCACAGATCTAACTCCACTTGGTTTTTTCAAGATCAGCCAAGCACTACAATGTGCTGAAGTAGTTTCCGAGGTATTAATTGAAGTAGTAGTTATGATCTATAAAGGTATGTGGGAAAGACCCAGTGAGATACTGTGAAGAGACGCTGCCTAGAGGATGGTCGAATAAGAGAGAACATCGCCCACAGTTGGATAGTGGGTGGAGTAAGATGTTCAGAAGGGACCCTCTCTAGTTTCTCAGAATGTAAAGAAGACAATGGGAGTATTACACTTTCAAATATACAAGATTCTGTTAATATTATGTTTTTATTTGGAAAATTTACATTGCCATGGTGACTCAAGGCAGCTTACAGGAAATAAAAACACAATGTAAAGAAATAAAAATAATAAAAAATAAAATAATAACCACTCACCCATACCCACCTCAGCAACAACACACAAACACCACTCAGTGGTGGGACAAATATTTTTGCCACCAGTTCGGTGGGTGTGGCTTGGTAGGTGTGATTTGCACGCATGCACACACCAAACATGTACTTTGCGCAGGCGGAAAGGCATTCTAACTCACCTCCTACAAGTCTGCACGATCCCGGTTGCTTCAGCAGCTGCTGTGCAGCACTATTCTGTGCCATGCAAAGTAGCTGCGCTTCAAATTCAGCGGATAAAGGTGGGCCCAACAGCAGAGTGGCAGAGAGAACTGGTTCGGTCTCTGCTGCTCATCACTGCTACTGGCTCACCAGAACTGGGCTGAACTGGTAGAATATCACCACTGACATCACCCATTTCATGGGCTCCATCCCGCTCTGGGTTCCTCAGGCCTGCTGGCAGAACCACATCTTCAGGGCTTTCTGAAAGAGTGAGAGTCTAATTTCCAGAAGGATGATGTTCCAGATGGAAGGAGGTACCATGGAGAAGGCTCTTCTTCTGTTGGGCCCTGGATAACCTGGAACAGGCCCATGGAAGTTATGGTTTCCATGAAATCCCAGGCTACCTCTGACCCCACCCAAGGGATGGAAGATTGAACTCCCCCAGAACTATAAGCCTAGGGAACTCCATTGTCAGCCTTGCAGTGAGATTCAAGAGCCCAGGTAGGGAAGTTGACATGCAACAGAGAGTCTAGTACAGCACAGCAATCCTACCTCATCCTTTGAGCCCAACCTAAGAAGAACTGGGCATTTGTGAAGCCATGACCCTGGATGCTGCCAAAGATTATCTGATAACAACAGCCACGCTCTTCTCCAATCCTGAGATCTGGTACCATGCTCAATAACCCACTGGGCTTCTTTCTGAGAGGGTAATAAGTCCCTCTGAGCCAAGCAAAGTCTTGGTGATGCAAGCCAGATCCACCTTCTCTTCAAGAATCAAATCAGCAATAAAGCTAATCTTATTGCAAGTGATCTGACATTTAAAAGCAACAGCCTAAGAGCAGGGCCACCACAGGTCTGCTGACCAAGTAAATGAGCTGAGTGCAAGGGGGCAGAACACGAAACTGGTACCAAACACCAAAGTTCTCTGTGAGCGCACCCCCATCTGCCTCCCATATCCCGTAATGTAAGTGTTCACAATAAAGTATTGTGAAACTATTAGTTAGAATAATTAGTTTATCTGGTCATGTTTCCTATCTGGTCTACCTGGTAAGGCTGACATTATCATCTACCCACACGATAATTCGCAATTGGGCTTCAAGATTAGGAAATTAAGCAAAAACAATACACTAGATGCTGTAAAATGCCATATATTAAAAAAGATGGTCTAATTTTTTTTAGTATTGCTTAAGTAATGCATTGTCTTGATTACTGAGTTGACAGTCACTCCCAGGGTTTCCATTGTCACTGGTGCTGTTTTACATTAGCAAGAAATCTGGTCCTGAAAAATAAGAAACGTGACCTTGTGATTTTCTCTGGTTTGGGCTTGGCAACATTTCTGAACTGAGAATGCTACGGTTTACTGAGGAGGTCAGATATCTACTGTTACTAGCAAAATTAGCTCCACTTGTAAACATGCCATTTGACATGTCAACAGTCTAATCCCATGTGCAGCAAAAATTGCTGGAAGGATAATTTATAATTTGGAAGAGAAAAATAAACAAGCAAATATTAAAAGCAATTTGCTTCAGTTTGATTGAGAGTACTATTGTTGTTTTTACTGATCTATTGATTCTAGCAATTTACGTGGGTTCCCTTGCAATCTAATGAATGAATTTATCAGCTATTTAAATTAAAAAATTAAATTAACAAACCCATTATGCTCTCTCATATGATGATCCTTTAACTTTTACTTTACCTTTATTCTAATTCAGGTATTGTACTTAAGGAAATGTAGGATATAAATTGTCTAATAAATGAGTTAATCAAATAAATACTCACCTTATCGGTGAGATGGGTGGCATATAAAATTAATGAATAAATAAAAATAATTTCCAGAGTGCAGGCTTCATTTGGTTCAGCTTTATAGTATGGTTCATTTATTTCTTTTTATTCCTATTTATTCCTTGAGCCTTTGTAGGCTGCAAGGCTCAAACTTTCAAATATACGTCATTTTTTGCAGCCTACAACAGTAGTTTCTAAATTTTGAAGTCATTGCCCAGCAATGCGGAAGGGTAAATACCCATAATGCACCCCAAAAATGCTCCAGGCTGAGCTTGAGCAACAAATCCCCACTGATTTTTTTAACAGCATGATCAGTAAAGCCCCTGTCACAAAGCACTAACGGATGGAAAGAGGATGTAAAACGGAGAGAAACACTTGCCATCCGTTGGTTAACGCGATGTTTCCGTTCTGTACT
>BHFT01062964.1:0-13221 GCA_004320025.1 Laticauda laticaudata | reverse complement strand
TATGATTTGGATGGGATGATGTATTTTTATTATTATGATCATGATTTATCATCTGTTGCTTGTATATAAACTGAGAGCTTATGCACTGGAGACAATTCCTCAGTATCCAATCATACTTGGCCAGTAAAGAATTCTATTCTATTCTATTTAATGCGAGGTTTTGCACAGGCAAAAAAAACTTTTATAGAACATTTTATTCATATCCTAAAGGACCTCCCCATCTTTTTCTGCTTCATGGTATGTCTTCAACCATTATTTTTAATCACTAACAAAAGCTCAACACATTTTCATCCAATGTTTTCCAGTATCTATGCCTGGCCTGTATCCAGAGTCCTTAGCACTTCAAAACCTAACATTCAAGATACTTTGGTGCCTAAATGTTACAGATTGTTTCAAGCTTCGGTGGAAAAGGGAAAAAATTAATTTTAGTTACATTGGAACAAAAACACAAAATCCTTAAATGAACTGGAAATCAACATTTTTCAAATTCTGCATGCATTATTCAACAGAATAGGCATATACCCAATTAGATTGGAAGTGCACTCAGCAATATTCATATTGTTTGTATTACGATGTACTTCATAAGAAAATATCAAACTGTGCAGCAATCAGGATTGAAAGAGAAAGGTGATTTGATGGTTGGGGGTTGTGCATGGGATATCAACCAACATCTCCTTCCATCAAATGTATTATTTCCTGGGGAGCCACCTTTCTTCTAGGAAATGGTTATTGACATTGCTAATGTGAGGTGCATGCTGAAGTTCGACACTTGCCCATTAAAATTTCTAGATTAGTACACAGTGTTATAAAACATGACAGCAATGTTAAAAATGTTCTACATGAAGCTGTAGCAATGTAGAAGAGATGATTCCAGAGACTGTCCAATCATTTGGATAGCCTCACTCTCAAATAGAAAATCTTCACACCACAAAAACGACAAACACCTGAGCACTAGACAGACTCCGCCTCTGATTGCCCTTCGCGTCGTCAGAACACCCCCCACCAGGCACCGCAGGTGAAACCACCTGCTGGATGAAGTAGCAGCCGGTCCTTTCACATGAAAGCAAGCGTGCATGAAGCCTCCAACACAAGAACAGAGTGCGCATCCTCCTCGATATAACACTCAGTGATAATCATAGGATACTAAATAATCAACCAATATAAATCATAACTGGAAACTAAATAAAAGCAATCAACATAAAGATACAAATAACAAAGTTATAGTCATAAGAAGCCAAGGAAATAAGTAATAGAAAAGATGAGAAGGATAATAGTAATACAGTCCTACTAGCCAAAATATTGATCATTTGATTAGTGCAAAAATACAGTAGTTGATCTCTAGAGTTGCTCAGCTACCAAGTTTCACTTGGACTGAACAATTTTTGTCTTTCCATACAATGCTGAATAGTGATTGTCAAGTAAACAAGAAAATCAGTTCTGAATTCTGAATTACAGATACTTTTCTGAGGATATCGTCTATATAGGATATAGGAATAAAAAATAGAAGGAAATAATTTGCATGGACGCAAATGGTGTTGTCACTGTTTTTCCTCCTCTTTAACAATTACATAAAACATTTTTTCATAGGATAAAAACATACTCCAATAAATTAATGTCTCTGGATTGAACACAAATGCTTTGGTTGTACAGTTTTCTGTAAATAATGTATTTCATTTTTGGATATTTTTAACCTCTTGATTTATTATTGTATTTCTATAACTGGTTTTTAAAAAAATGACTATAAGACATCTTTGAGTGACTTCGGGCTAAAAAGTGGCAAAAAAAATGAATTAATAACAATAGATCAGGTTGGTATATTGATCATTTTTTCCACTTAATCATTAAATGCCTATTAAATAAATAGCCAAATATAGACCTTTACAAAACATTGTCAAGAGGTACTTTATAAAGTATGTTTGCCTTGTGAAGAACCACTTTTAAACTATTTTCACAGCAAATGCCAGCATTTGTAATGGGTTTTGGAGATAAAATCAGACTATTGCTGTAATAATTATCAGTACAGATGTTGGGGAAGGGATGAGAGCAGAGAATGCCTTTTCATTCCATTAATAACCTCTCCATCCATGAGTGGTTAGATGGTTGTGTCTTCATGTTATGTCTCTCCTGTTGTAACCTGTTACTTTTTCTCAAAGGAGTGAAAATACAGAATTATATGATTGCACCAAACAGAAGAGAAGAGAATATTTTTAGTTCAGGGTTGAATTGTGGGGTCCTTGATTCTCCCTGAGCTTGACTGTCTTCAGCACTGATGATGATGGGTAATGAAACATCTTCAAGAAAACAACCAACCTCAGACCCCACAATTAGAGAACTGATTAAATTCTATCTTTTTTCCTGTGTTTCCCTAATCTTAATCTTGACAAGAAATTCTGGGACAGGCAAGGCTATGGCATTTTACATATTCATCACAATAAAGATAAAAGATAAGACACCTTTGAGTCTCTCTCTCTCTCTCTCTCTCTTATATCTATCTCCATTTTGTTTTCTTGGCACACAAGGTAGTTTATCATTACCACCCAGGACAGATGGATTGATTATTTTGAAAAAATTCTCAGTCTACCCTACAGTTCTGGGATTTCTTGCACTCCTATTCAAGTTCCAACCTGGACTAAGCCTGTGTAGCTTCATTAGGATGTGTGTGGGTGCTCATCAGAATTAAATAAATACAACTGAAGGAATTTTTTGCTCCAAATTTTTTTGGATTTTTGAATTTTTTGCTCCAACCTAAAAAGTTTCACAGAACTTCCTCCCCCGCCCTTCCCCCCCCNAGAAAAATTAGACCTTAAAAAAAATAAGATGAAGTGAGGAATGGGGAACTTGCTGAAATCCAAAAATTCTAGCCTTGAGTCCTTCCAATTTCACTTAATTGTGTTTTTAAGAGTTTCTAGAAAAAAGAAGGGAATTGAAGTAATAATGATGGGTGGATTAACAGTTCACTGCAGAGCCAGAGGCCAGAGTCTCTCTGAACAACAGAGAAACATGAGCATCTTTGTGGATCTTTATCTTTCAGAGAGAAAAACAGCCCATCTCAGTATATCTGTTTAAATAAAAATAGTTATTCTGAAATAATAGCGTGGTTGCAATACTTCTAAGAACAATTTATCAAAACATTTCAAAAGCAATTCATGAATTGCTCCAGAATGTTCAGAAAACTACTAGGTGATCTTTTGTAGAGTATTATAGTATTAGCAGATTAAATGTATTTTTTTTCTTTCTGTACTCAACAGGTATATTTATCAATATATTTTTTTATATATTTATCAATATATATCATATTTATTGATACATCCTATATCAATCTGTGGGTCTCATTCCAGGTTTTTATTGTACTTTGAATGATTGGGATCTAAGCAAGACAGAATATTAGATTAACTTTAGAGTGGGATCTTTTCTTATCTCTACAAAAGGAATATAGGAAGCCAGTAATCTAATACAGTCGTCTCCTCTGCCCACCAGTGGTTCTCCAGGATTTCAGAGAGAATTTTCCCCCAGCTTTTCTTGGAGATGTTGGTGGCAATTTCTTGTTTGTTAAATTTATGTTAAGCCATTGATATAGAGCCACTAGTTTGCAATGTATAGGGAAAACCAACAGCCAGGAGAAACTTGGAGAAAACAATTTGCTACACCACGTAGCCAGGTCTCCACTATCTAAGGTAGATCACACCCTGTTGACTGATCACCAGTTTCAGTTGCTATTTTGGTTGATTTTTGTTCAAGGAATGGGGAGAGACCTCAGTCTGTCTCTTCTCTAGAAGATAAAGTCTACCAGTATTGATCCACCAAGATGCTGTTAATTTTTTTTTTCAGAACTTTCCTGCTTTATTTGGGATAAACTCACCTTCATGAAAAAGCCATGCACCTTTCTAAGAAGTAACTTAATATTTAATATAGAACAAAAATATTTTAACAGGAAATCTGATCAAGTTTTCAGAGGAGTCATGCTCCTAGAGAGTGAATATCTAACCCAGGGGTGCCAAACTCAGTTTCATTGAGGACCGCATCAGGATTGTGTTTGACCTTGGGGAGGGAGGGATGGGTGTGGCCAGGGTGGGCATGGCCAGCATGATGTCAGTCATGTCAGGGGGCATCTGTGATGGCCTGAGCACTGTGCCAGTGAAAACAGGCTCCCGAGCTCCGTTTTCAGCTTGGACAGTCTTCTGCCTCTTTCAGTGAAAGCTGAGCTCAGGACTGACAGCTCCATTTTTACTGGCAGAGGCTGTCCTTGTGTGTTTCCAGGGCTGCCCCATGGGCCAGATCTAAGCACCCAGCAGGCTGGATCTGGGCCATGGGCTTTGAGTTTGACACTCCTGATCTAACCAGTACATTGATTTCCCCCAGACTTAGTTAGTATTCTGGAACAAGAATATTATTACAGACATTTCATGCTCTTCTCAAGAGAACTGAAGTCAGGAAGAGCTGAGAGGCATATTCCAAACAATACAATGCTTATTAAAGCAATAAAACAAATAAAGTAGTCAATTGAAATTCCAGATAATTAACAAATCAAGCCATTACAGTAAAAGTAATATGTTACCAAGCCTGGCGTTGTTCAGTCTCTCTGAAGAGGGTGTTGGGAAAACAGCAAAGAAGCACAGCTCCTAGGTGCTTTTTGTTCATAGAAAATGAATGTGTTAATGAATGTATTTTTGTGATAACTTGTTGGCTTCAACATGTGATGTTCTATTGTGTCTTACAGCTCAACAGATTCAGTGAAACAGTGCACTATACTTTTTTAGCTTTTTGTAATGAAAGTTAAATAAAGAAAGTCACATAATGATCCTTGAGGCAACAGAGCCTATACCATGGCCTTCAACAGTGTTCAATATTAATAGAAAGTACTTGTAGCTCAGGTTTTTGTTTTTGGCAGTGGTTTGTTCTCCAAGCTTGTTTCAGTTTAGTTTCTCAACTTCATTAGCAGGATTTTCTTGCCCTATTCTCTTTAGCTTATAAATGTCTTGTGTGCCAATTTTGTCAGTTGGGCGTCGACTCAATACTCAGGTAGATATATGTAATGCTGGGAAGTTTGTACCTTCAGACTTGCAAGATTCTGTCACTGCAACCTCAGAATAAAGTAAAGTAGATTTAGCTCATCTAGTTGTGTTTCCTGTCACATATCTGTGAGGACTAACAATCCTACCCACACCATATCATAGGAAATAGAAAAAAGTCATTTATTTATTTATTGTGTTATTACTTTGTTTAGTGATGGATTAACGTAGAGGAGAGCGGTAATTTATAGTTAGCAAATTATGAAAAATCATGACTTACTGAATGACAGCTGGTTATGATTGTAGGAGCTTCATCCCTTGAGACTTTCAATAAGTCTGGACTGCCATTTGGGAGGGGGGTTGGACTAGATGACCCACAAGGTCCCTTCTAACTCTGTTAATCTGTAACGATGATTTTTGATATTGTAGATGAATTCATTAGAGTATGTAATGGAATTGTCAAAGTACACACAGAGGCAAAAATGGTGTCTGCCATAGGATCTAGTCCATTTCCTATTATTGGTGGATAGTGGATTTCAGTAGTTGGGTGATCTGTAGTTTCCCAGGAGAACTGTGGATCTGAAAAAAACAATATTCATTTATTGTATTTTCAGAAACGTCCACTAAAGATGTCTCCTTGTATCAGATGGGCTGTTTATTGCTTGTGTTTACTCATTTATTTATTTTTGAATTTCTATAGCTGCCTATCTCAGTCAATTTCTCTGGGCAGTTTACAATTTAAAAATATATGTAATATGATTAAAATACTGAAAATACATTAAAATTGTTAACAAAACAATACAAAATAACAATATTTATGTGAGCAATGCAGGTTTCAAACTAGGAATTTCTGTTCTTGTTAACAGCAGGTTTCATGACAATTCTGCCCAGCATACTTTGTATATACTTATGTGCTCGTGGTCAATCAGTTGTGATATTAGGTGATGCCATCCTTTAACTGTACAACAAAACTTGTTGGTGGTTAGCAAGAATATTTGGTGTACTCTTATAAATTCTTACTTTGGTCTCAGCAAATACTATTTGGAGGGAAAAAAGGGCCACAGAAAAAATGGGAAAAAGGGAAGATTCCATATTTTAGCAATTCCTTCTGCAGAAGAAGGATTTTTGATTGTGATTGTGACGGATTTTTAAAAAATCTTTCTTGCACCTTCTAGTTTGTTTTGAAAAGTATTTCTATTGCTTTCCTGAAAAGATCCCTGGACACTCTTTTCAGATATGAATTTAAAGAGAGGAATATGTGTTTCCAATAACTTGCTTGGTTATGGAGAGAAAATGAACGTTAATTGGGAAAAACAGAAAGTTGAATGACACTTTTAAATCACCTTATTTTCATTTCTTCCTTTCTAATGCCCTCCAGCCTTTCCCAATCAGCTTAAAATAGACCAAGAGTTCATTAAGGATGAAAAAGATGCACTTATTTCATAACACATATTTTTCCAATCGTGGCTGAGTTGAGTTTCCATTCTGCATTCATATTTAAAGGCAATTTAAATATGCAATTTTTGAAAATGCAATTTTCACCTCATACAGGTCTGAACCAGGGAATAACAGATTGAACAGAAGTTTACTCGATGAGATTTCTTTTTTTTTTTCCTGATTGGAATAAAGTACATACTTATTCTACTTAATCTAATAATATATAAATACTGAGAAACTGATTGGTTGTTTTGGAAGCAAAATGGTATATGCTTCAGATTCATGCCTATTTAATTTCTAACAATCATATGCTGCATTATATATTAAGTTATAAATCTGTTGAAGGAAGTATAGGGATATGTTGCTCATCCCAGATTCCTATTAACTAAATGGGCTGCCATAAATTATTGTGATTTGGCCATGTTACTGTTGTACCAGCTGCATTAAATATTAAAAGATCTTGACTCCTCATTATATTGCAGACATTACATCTCTTAAACCTTAACTTAGCTTTGGAATTCATCTATGTGACTCAGAAAAACAGAAAGGTTTGAACTTCCATTTACAGAGAGGGCAAACTTTAAGTTCTGAAGGCAACACATCCAGTGTTGGAGAATTATCAGGAATTGCTGGTGGCTGCCTATAACAGCACTCTTTTTCGGAAGAATATTAAAAAAAAACCCACACATTTATTTATTTTTACATGTTTTGAGAAAGGGAATTCAGAAAAGACATAACAGAAATGGAAAGAAAGAACTAAAAAGAGAGAGTATTTTTCCCCAAGCACCATAGAATTAAGTAAAATTAAATAAAAACTAAACATTTAAGTAAAACTCAATTTGTCAGGTAATAATTGGCAATATTTCATTAATTAAATTTATAGGGTCATTGTTGAAATTCAGTCAGTACATTAATAGCCATAGCAATAACCAGCACAATATAAACTATGAAATAAGATGAAGAATTTTTGTAATCTCTGTCTGAACAGTGAAAAGGCTATCCTTATTTTACCGAGTATTATGATTTAGAATTTTAACACTTTATGCTTAGAGGAACCCAAATTTCAGTTGTGCTATAGGCAAAATGACAAACATAAATATAAACAAATATAAAGTATCCTCACAGTCGTTACTATAGACCATGTGGTTTACTTTGTGGGAACATAAAGTTAAAATACTTATTTTAAAAAAAGAAGATGTTGGAAGGGAAATTCAGCTTTTATCTATGGTGGCCTAGATATATTCTTTCAAGTAAAAATTATACTGAAGTTTGCTATTTTGCTTTGGAACACATCAGCATCCAGTGTGTTGGTTTTAGCTAAAATAGTCTTTGCACGGAGAGTAACACATAATGGATCTTTGCAATGTGCCAGTCTATCATCATAATAATACCTATTGTATTATTTAATATTTTCCTAGGCTACCTGATGCTGTCAAGCTAATTTAGCAGGTTATCACCTTGCTTTGTATACAGGTGCACCTAATTCTGTATTAACTTATTTTAGTTAAGCTGACACATTGAATAGTCATTTGGCAGCCTGGATGCCCTCCAGATGAGACAGTGAAGTTCCAGAATTTAGAGCAATGGTTGAATTGAATGGTTGAATTGTCCACCTATCTGGTGGTTCCCAGTTGGGAGTAGAAGATCTATCTTATCAGAACAGACATTTCTTCTTTTGTTTTCCTGTTTTGATGCTAATCTTGTTTGGGCAAAAACATTCAGAAAAATGCAGATGGTTAAATGTTTGTTTGATCTTTTAAGCTGTAATCAGAAAGGATGTCCAAGACTTTCTCAGTTTTCTTGAAGTTCCATATTACAGTGATGAACCAAGAATGGCATCTTCAGTTTCTTTTGAAGTTTAGGGTTTCCAGGATATGCACAGAAATAATGTTTTGGTCCCTATACTCAGGGTTTATTGCCTTTTTTTGTGGTTTTAGAAGAATTTCATGAAATCTCTTGCCTGCTCTGAAATTATAATTTTGAATCTGAAAGTACTAATCTCACGTAAGCTATTTAAAGTCAGAAATGTTCAATGATCCCTTGGTAAAGCTTGAAAATATTCTTGGGTCAACCATTGGAAGAAAGTTGAATGGGACATTTGCTATGCCTGAGTATATTATTCAGAAAAATGACTGAAATATCGAACTGTGGAAACCAAGCAATTTTTTGCACTTTGCAGTTAATATTGAAGAGCAACCATGAGTGTTTTTTATGATGTCTCCAGATCATTGAGTTTTTATTTGTCTGAAGTTTTTTCTTTCAAGTACTATTATATTTGTGCTTTCTGGGGAGTTTGCTTTTCTACCAAGAACTTGGAGTGTCCCTTCAACTGACATTCAATGTTTAATTTTTCAAATCCATTTCAATGCTTTTAACAAAAGCTTTTGAAGCTTAAAACCTATTTTGCACACAGGGGTTCTTAATGGCATTGCCGATAAACAAAACCCATTACCATCCCCTGTAAAGAAAATGAAATGTTTTGGGGCATTGCTTTAAAAATAACAATATTATAGTGTAATACAACTTAGAACTTTTGATCCAGATTGAATGATATACATCAAAACATCTCTTGAAGATTTGTAGGGTTATTTTGTGTGGGATTTATTGCGGCTGTTCTGCAGTTACTTTCAAAACTAATCAGCAGGAAAGTGGCATAGAAGCAAATAAACATTATAAACTTTGATTTCAGAGTCTTCAACTATTTTTGGAAAAGAGGGCACTATAACACTGGATTCATCTCATCCTTTCTTTTAAGATGTGCACTCTATTTGTTCAACAGCATCTGATGATTGGCAACTGGAAGGGATTGTGCATTTTGTGATATGTAAACTCTAACATTGGTAGGGAAAAAGTTCTAAATCTCTTGCATATGTCAGTTGATGCTTGGTAACTGCTTGATAACTGTTTGGACCAGTGTGGATTAAAGGTGGTTTCCCTTGATTATTCCCCTGAGTATTGATTTTATAAAATGCTTGTGGTCACGTGTTATCATTTCCAAGCCTTTGGTGAGGCTTTCAGAGGTGCTTCAAGATTGTTAGTGAATTATAATAGTTAGCCACCTACAAAAAAATAAATAAATACAGAGAAGAACTCTCTGTCTATTTGATTGCAATTAAAACAAATTTAACTTCTCTTCCTTATCCTATATTTTAGGTTGACCTTTAAAAAACATGGCTGTCAATATTTTTTTTTCTGAAACTCATGATAATGTAAAGACATTGATTAGCAAAGCAACTGAAGTTTTTTTATAGCTTCACCAAACCATTGGTGGGATCTGGGACTTAATAAGTGAATATTTTCTTGTATGCTGAAGTTTCCAGTGTTAATCCTTGGCAGTTCCAAGCACCTTAGAAAACACCAGCCTGGGCATTTTGAGACAACTTCTATGTTTGCGCCATCTGTGTGCAAAACATTTCATTTCTTGATGTGGTAGCATCTCCGCTCAGCTGAATGAGGTAGCCTGGGAAATAAACAGTGTGAATGTACACCTAACAAGAACTTTGCATTGGTGGATGAGAACCAAAGTGTGAAGTATTTTTTTTTCCAGTTTCAAAACCTCCATTGGTTAAATTTAGTCATTTACAGTGGTGAGTTCAGCATTCCTGGCATTGGATTGTTATAGACAACCCATTGATAAGCAACACTAATAAAAATTCTTTGAAGGATACTTGGTACCCACAGTAGCATGCTTCAAGTGTCTGGAGTACTTCATATATTTATGTTATTTTATTTTATTTATTTATTTGATTTGTCAATTGCTTACAAGATAATAGGTAGAAGTATAAACACGAGTAAGAATATAGGAAATAGGTACAAATAATTGGGGACAATACGACACGATGGTGCACTTATGCACGTTCCTTACAGACCTCTTAGGAAAGGGGTAAAGACAATAGTGGATAGTTTGAGGTTAAAGAAGTGGGAGTTGGAGTTGGAGGGTGTAACAACAGAGTCAGGTTGTGCATTCCAGGCATTTACCACTCTGTTGCTGAAGTTGTACTTCCTGCAGTCAAGTTTGGAGCAGTTTACATTGAGTTTTTATTTGTTGTATTGTTCAGTATTTCAGTTATCCTTACAACCATATCCTTAATATAAAGCAGAAGCATTAGTTCCTTGTCACTGATGGGGGTGAAAGGATCTGCCTTGTAAATACCTGTGTCTCTGATCTGTACTTTGAGCTTTGTTTTCCCAAATAACTATTGATTTCCTGGTTCATTCAAAGCTCTCACAAGGTGGTTGATTCCACAAATACAAAACATGAATTTATTTTTGCTCTGCCCACTGCCATGAAAGCTTTCTCCAAAGAGTAACCATCCAACTGCCTCAACTTGCAGATGTTCTTCTGGGTTTGTTTGTTTTTTTTCTTTTGGAAGTCTTTCTTGGCATGGCCAACACCTGGTCTCCTCCACTCTCCTTCATCATTATTTTTTTTTCAGGGCATCCTGACTTCCTGAAATCCCAAATTCTCAGGTGCTTCATGAAGCTGTTCAGCACAAAGTTAGGTTGGTCAGAAGAGAGGAAGTAAAATTCTGGGTATCTGAATTTGGAAGCAAAGGGAATGAGTCCCTTGATTCCAATCCCAACTTTTAGCACCTGAAATACAGTAAAAGTCTCTCTTCCTTTTCAAGCAGATACCTCAATTTCCTGGCCAGAGTGCCCTTTTACAGTTATTCATTGTGATTTCGGAATTCAAATGACAATCTTGCTTTAAATCAGTCAGTCAGTCAATCAATCAATTAGAATAGAGCTGGAAGGGACCTTGGAGGTCTTCTACTCCAGTCCCCTGCTCCAGCAGGAGACCCTGTACCATTCCAGACAAATGACTGTCCAGTCTCTTCTTAAAAACCTTCAGTGATGGAGCATCCACTACTTCTGGTGGCAAGCTGTTCCACTGTTTAATTGTCTTCATTGTCATAAAGTTTCTCCTTAATTCCAGGTTGCATACATAATTGCACATATAATTTTACACAATAATTGGCATACATAATATCTAGAGAAGATCAAACTTTTTTTTTTAAAAAAAGATACATTTGCTGGTTATGGTTGCTGCTTAAAAATATAATTCTAAAATTCAAGGGTTTGATGTAGCTGTGACCTGACAGTCTGAAAAATAACTCTTCCTTGTATCCGGTTCAATTCCTGGTGTCTTTATGAAGATATCCATCTTCTTTTCTTAACAAGAACAGAGACATTTTGCCATTTACTTTTCTGAGTATGTTTCCTCACCGGCCAACTTTCCAGCCTAGTTTATCTGTAAAATGTGTAGATATAATTATTGCTTTTATATATGGGACAAAGCTAAGGGCGGTGTTGTATATTAGCTGTTCTGAATGATTCCTTTCAACTTAATCTGCTTAGTTTGTTAAAATTTGCATGGAGAGTTTTAAAAGGGGACCAGCTGAATGGGAAAGCTAATTTACTACGGAGACAGGTAGCCTGATACAATGGACATAAACCTGTCTATTTTTTTAAAAAAAATCTTATACTGCTGCAAAGGTAAGTATTTACTTGCAAAAACATGGGGACTCTATTGCTTTGCAAGATGAATTTCTTGGCCATCCAGAAATGATCAAATATTTAAAAATGAGATGGAAGAAGTATCTTGCCTATCCTCCTCCCTCCAGTCATATTTATGTATAAAAGCAATGTCTTCCAATCTGCGTCTCCTGCATTTTGAGATTCTCTTGCTTATTTAATGAATATATTAATTCATTAAGGACTGGAGGGGATTTTGAAATATGCATAATCACCATTAAAGAAGGCTGCAGTGTTTGTTCTTTTTCTACTACTTGTGGTCTGTGAAGCACAGGAAAATCAGAAGTCGAGGCAGTTCAAATGAATATAATGATTTGTTGCAAGCTCATGTTTTCTACAAGAATCTGAACTTCTAAGGGTCCAAAGCAAATTGGCGGTAGATAAGAGTCAATAATATTCAAGTTGGGCTGGACTTAGATCTCCTCTGGGTGTGAAGGGACTCATGGTGATGACATATTTGACCCCTTCCTTATGTGCAATTCAATAATCATCTAGACATCTCTGTAACCAACCAATTTTGTTTCAGTGCTTTCTCTTGGCTTTTGTACAGAAATTTGCTGTCTGAATAATGGACCCTTTTTTGCATTACCAAAGAACATTGAGTGATTGTAAACTGGAAGAAGCAGGATTACAAACTAACATTTATTAGATTTATGTAATCTAATAATTTATTTATTTTTGTATTATCTTCCTAAATAACAGTCAAGGCATCCTTTTTTTGCCTTTTGAATAGCCAAATATCTGTCTCTTCCAACACGGTCTAGTAAAAAAAATTTTTTTTGGAATATAACATTAAACACCAAAGGACAATGATAAATGTTGGTGTGTGGCTTTTAAAGGTACACAATATATGCAAAAATTAAAAATCACATCTTACATTACAGTTTCTTTAACTCCTGGAAAATAGCCTCATGTTTCCAATTCGAAATACCTTTATGGATTAAGAAGAAGCTTTCAGTAGTTGCAATATTAAGTATTTTTGGAGAGATTGAACATAAATGCTTAAAATATCTAAATGAATGCTTTATGATGGGCATTCTTTTAAAAATAAAATTTCGCGGTTTGCAAGGCTTCGGCGGGGGCAGGAATCCGCAATTGTGTGCGGTTCCTGCTGCACTCGCCGCTGGAGTGCCCCCGATCCAGCTGGATTTGGAGGCAATAGTTACCCCATAGAGGTAACTGAAGACAGGGGAGATTCAGCAGGGGTCTGGGGGAATCACAACCCCCCCTCCTCAGCTGG
>BHFT01062963.1:0-10297 GCA_004320025.1 Laticauda laticaudata | reverse complement strand
GAGCAACGGCAATACTTTCCAACAGAAGGAAACAAAGATATACTCACACTCTCTTCTGAGACTCAGACTAAGACTAAACAGCTCAGGTTTCTGGCTCCATCTTATGGCCATTTGAGAAACCACACCCAATTGTATGCTCTTGCATTCCTTTAAATAGACAGTATTAAAATGTCTATCCTGGTTTATATATTTCCAACCCAAATAGCTGTTAAGTAACTCATATTCCTAACACAGTGTGCGTGCGTGCAGAACTCCTTGAAGGAGAGAGCAGCTGCAGCAACATGGGCAACTCGGGAGTCAGGCTGCAAGGTAATGGCCTCTCCCTTAAGAGATAAAAGCTAGCTGAGAAACCAGAGTTCTTTGCAGGAAGCAAGTAAGTTTTTTCACACAAGCCTTGTGGATGTTCGGACTCTCTTAATTTGTGTTTGGAGACTCTTTGTCTTTGAAATATTTCTTGGCAACTTTATCTAGTGTTCTTGGTAGCCTTGCACAACCTTGGCAAAGCTCATTCTTATCAGAGACAATTAGTTTGAAACAGCCTTTTAACCGTGAAGGAACAAAATTTGTAACGAATCATTAAAAGGTTTTGCTGTTATCTCCGTTTGGTGTTTGTTTCCGTGGAACAAGGTTTGGGTCAGAACAGAATTCCAATGAAACTCCCCATCTCATTCAGCACTCAGAAACAAAGTTCATCCAAGTAAGAAATTTATTAGAGAAGTCACATTGGCACATCTGGGAAAACCCAAATCTGAGAGTTCCAGGTTTTCCCTTCCCAATTGAAATTCAAAAACCCATCCCCTGTACCCACCAGCCATCCATCACATGATCCAATCAATCATCATCCCAACTGGAGGCATGTTGTTGAGTTACCCTAACTCTATGAAATTTCCCCCTCCCAAATTTCTGGCACTAAATGTGACAGCCTTGAAGCTTCTAAGTAAAATGTGGCTTCCAAGGCTGCCAGTAGTAAACAATCACTTGAAATCCATGTACATGAAATTATCTCCCATTCAGTTCAGACAATCCACAATTTGGTGCACCTCATTCACACCTCTAAATTTATCAACAGAACCTCAGACAGCAGTTTTTCATACTTTCTCATGTCATCCAACCCTGCCTGTTTTTAATCAATGCATTATATTGAAAATCCAACTTTAAAACATTGTGATGGAGAAAAACTTACTCAAAAATGTATTAAGCTAGCTTTTAAATGGCTTTCTGTTCTACTACTAAAGGGGAAGTTATATACCTGAGGATTCCAAAATGACAACTGGGGGAACCCAATCTCTATAACCTAATTCATTTATTATTTTGGGATTTAATATTAGAAAATAATAGGCTGCAATGCAAAAGACCAATATCAAGCACAACTTCTCTTGATGTTTATGCCTCTGAGCCAAACACAAAGGCTCTCTTAGCCAATAAAATGATGAGTAGGTCTAGAGGATTGATTGATGTTTTCTGATTGGCCATGCTCACCAAGGCAATGAGATTCTGTAAATTTCAAATATGCCCACCTTCTAAGAAAGCTTGGAGACACCAAAAGCCCGCTTCTGTGTTTCTATTTTGTTTTGTTCTGTTCTGTTCTGTTCTGTTCTGTTCTGTTCTGTTTTGTCCTGTCCTGTCCTGTCCTACTCTACCCTACCCTCTCCTCTCCTCTTCTTGTCAACTCATAAAGCATTTAATTAGGGCATCATTCGGAACTCTGAAACTTATCTCCTTTCATATCCCATACCATACCATTCTATTCTTCTATCCTACCCCACCTTATCCTATCCAATCCTATTCTTGGAGGTTTTGCTTTCATTGTTTCACTCAACATTGACAAAGCCAAATTTTTCACAGGGATGTGTTAATGACCATTCTCACAGACCCATGAGTGCAATCTGAAAATTGGAGTATTGCATAAGATGGAAAGTGAACTTCTAATTTAGACTGAAGATCTTAATATATTGAGAAAAGAAATCCACACACAATGGCCCATAATTGTCAAATCCAGGCAATTAGGATAGAACTCAAGGTAATATTAATAGATGTAGGTTAAACATTCTGGAAGATACGTGCTTGAGAAGATAAACAACGGAGCAGCATTATAATGGGGCATAAAGGCATTACCATTGAAATATTTATAGAAAGTTAGATGGATATCAGATTCAAAGAGTTTGCTGGGAAATGCTTGCTGCCTGCCAGGTTGTACTTTGTGACTTCGAGACTTAGCAGGATGCAAATTCACTCAGATTTCTCCTGACTCTTGCTTTTTAAAAGAAAGATTTCTCAGAAATACCACAATCTGAGAAGACGCCATGTTTTGTTTTGTTTTTGGAGCTCAGCAATGTCACAAGGCCGAGTGTCTGATTTTGACTCTCATGCAGGTAGTCATCGACCTATGACCTCGACCTATGACCTCAACTGAGCCAAGTGAGAAGGTTGTTAAGTGAGCTCTCAGGGGTGGGCTTCAAAAATTTTAGCAATGGGTTCTCTGCCCAGTTGCTGGTTGGGCATGGCCATGGGGGTGTGTGGCCTNAAGGTTGTTAAGTGAGCTCTCAGGGGTGGGCTTCCAAAATTTTAGCAATGGGTTCTCTGCCCAGTTGCTGGTTGGGCATGGCCATGGGGGTGTGTGGCCTAGTCACCCTCCTGCACCATGGTGGGAGGGGTGTTTTTCGCCTCCCCAGGCTCCAGAGGTTTTTCTTGAGCCTCCAGGAGGGTGAAAATGGCCTCCCCGGGCTCCGGAGGCTCTTTGGAAGCTGGAAAAGGACCCATTTCTGGCCTTCCCGAACTTCCAGGAGGACTGTTTTTCACCGTCCCAGAGCCTCTGCATGCGCCCTGCACTTACCTGCATCCAAAATGGGCTACGTGGGGACTTCTGGGAGGGGAGGGGCAGGGTGGGTGAGGCCAGCCAGGAGTGGAATTTGAGGGTTCTCTGAACTGCACAGAATCTTAGCTTGGGGCTCTCCTGAACCCCTACGAACCCTCAGCAGCCCCACCCATGGTTTCATTCCATTTTACAACTTTTCTTGCCACAGCTGTTAGGTGAATTGCTGCAGTTGTTTAGTTAGTAACATGGCTGTTAAGTGAATCTGGCTTCCTCATTGACTTTGCTTGTCAGAAGGCCACAACAAGGGATAACATGACCCAGTGGTAGGTTTCAAAGTGATTTACCACCGGTTCAGTGGGCATGGCTTGGTGGGTGCGCTTTGCACGTGTGCACACACACACTTTGCATATGCACACCAAATGCATGCTTTGCACGTGCGCAGAGGCTTTCTGACTCACCTCCTGCAATCCTGCACTCTACCTGTCTCTTCAACAACTGACATGTGGCAATCTGCTGTGACGAGCAAAGCAGCTGTGCTTCAAAAGCAGGATATAAAGATCAGTATGATGAGCCCAACAGCAGATCATCGGAACAAACCGGTTTGCTCCCAGATGATCTTTGGTACAATCCCACCCCTGACATGACCCTGAGATACTGAAAGTATCATAAATATGAACCAGTTGCTGAGTGTCTGAATTTTGGTCACACAACCGTGGGGTGCTGAAAAGGTCACAAGTGTGAAAAACAGTTATAAGTCACTTTCAGTGTCACAACTTCAAACAGTCTTTTTTCTAGCTTTGTGCACCCAATCAACCTGGAAAGGGGGGAATTACTTTCTTCCTGATTGTAAACTTTCTAGAAATTAAGCTGGTATCCTAGCAACTGCTTAGCTTCCCAGTTTTACCCTTTTTAAAAACTTTCTTAGATGCGTAAGACTTATTGAAAAGACAAAGGTTTTTATGATTAAAATAATCCTCTCCTCTCTTCTGGAGCTACTGGATCTGGGGTGCAGAAATACAAATGTTCTCTAGTCTAGATTGTGGCTAACTTCTCCTAACTCTTTGCTGACATCTGTTGATCATCTGTATGTTTGCATTCTTGTCTGCATGTCAATATATCCATGCCTACAGGCAGCTAGCTATTGTTCTTTTTTCCCCACCACTACTGTTAAAATCTCATATCACCAAAGCTTTTGCCCACCAGGGATGTAATTATTTGATGCAATATCCTAGTTGTGATTATGTTGTGGGCACATAAATTTGCAGAGATAACTCTCAAATCTTCAATGGGTAACATTAACCCTAATCATTTGGTGGGAAAAGATAGCACAAGATAGCCAAAATAAGCAATTGGTGAACAAACTCAGTGGCAGGAAAAAACATCTTGACAGACAAGAAAGGAACAAGAGCCTACAGATAAATAGTGTGAACATCTTAATCTAAATTGTGTCTTAAAATATGGGTCTTTTTTCATATACAAACAGACAGACTCTGTTATAACCAGCCAGAGATGCATGCTGTATTCTCTATGCTGGCTGCCCAGGTTTTGTTTGCTGTCACGACTGCATGCCACTACTTAGGAAGGGAACGCCATACCACCTTGCACGTACAGTATTCTAATATGCTGTAGTGTAAGTGGTACTGGCCAAGGTACTGAATCATACATTAACCTTCCATGAATAAGTCTACTTTTATTGTTTTGAGTCAATTAAAAAACAAATCCATCAATGATGGCTTAGAACATAGAATAATAGAGTTGGAAGGGACCTATGAGGTCTTCTAGTCCAACCTGCTGCTCAACAAGAGACCCTATACCATTCTAGACAAATGGTTGTCCAGTCTGTTCTTAAAAGCCTTCAGTGTTGAAGCATCCATAACTTCTGAAGGCAAGCCATTCCACTGATTAATTGTTCTCACAGTCAGGGAATTTCTTCCTAATTCTAGGATGGGTCTCTCTTTTCCACCCACTGTTTCTTGTCTTGCCTTCAGGTGTTTTGGAAAATAGTTTTGTGGCAGCCCCTCAAATTTTGGAACACTGCTAGCATATCTCCCTAGCTCTTCTTTTCATTAGATTAGAGTCTAGACAAACTAAATTCCTGCAACCTAAATCAAGCAAGAGGTTTTTTTAAAAAATAAAAATAAAAGTAAATATGCATCCCAAAAAGTCTGTCTGTGCAATTTCAGCAATTTTTCTGGAGGTCAACCTGGGCTGAAAGAAATGGCATTCAAAATCTTTACAGTTACAAGCATTGCATTGTCTCTTTTTAGGAGTGTGTGTGTGAGAGAGAGAAAAAAAATTGAAAGAGGAAAGCCCAGCGGATATACTGACAGATGTCAAGAAGAGATGTGCTGCCAGGTGCCAGTCTAATAAACAGAAACTTCTCATCTCTTTGGGTTAATAAGACACCTGCCTCAAAGCTAACCACCCCCTTGGTTATCCCAGGCTGCCACAATACTTAAACTCTTGATAAAGTTCTCACTGTGTCAAAGGAACTGACTAACAAAGCCACTGAGTCAATTTAACCTGGTGAAACTGGACCCTGTAGGCTGGGTTATCAGAGTTTTGTGTTGAGATAATTACCACACTAAAGAGAGCATATGGGCTGTCAGGCTTGGCACATGGCCTGCACCAGCTGTTACCTGGGTGCTTTGGAAAAAAAAAATCTACTGAACAGCATTTTGGATGCAGAATGGCTCTGTGTAAGTTTTCCAAGCTCTCTGCTGGGAGTTCCCCATAATAAATTTATTTCCTGTTGAGGAGGCAGCTTATGACCAATGTAATACTAAGAAGAAAAGAAGTCACCGGGTGTTTTGAAAGAGGAATAATTGCCCTTTAAAGAAGAAGATGAAGAAGAAGAAGAAGAAGAAGAAGAAGAAGAAGAAGAAGAAGGAGGAGGAGGAGGAGGAGGAGGAAGAGGAGGAGGAGGAGGAGGAGGAGGAGGAGGAGGAGGAGGAGGTCGTCTTCTTGCTTCTAACACAAAAATAGTGATTAAGTCAACTGTAAGCTTAGTGGACTATATTGTATTACTCAGCTGTGACATGAGTGTAGCTTTCTCCTACTACAATGGGCTCGTGGTGAGGACTGAGACAAAATCATTGGGGAATGACTTGGAGGCAACTGTTTTTATCCCTAGCAAAGCCTGCCAAGATTGCCAGCCCTTCCATAAGTGGTGTGGTAATGAGTCAATTCTAACTATAAGCACAAGGAGAGTTTGAGGGCTGGAAAGTTCCAGGTGTTGGATTGCCCTTTGGTGATGTGGAGCAACAGAAGGGGACTTTTGCAACCACTTTTGGCCTCTGATTAGCTTGCTCTGTATCCTTATCACCAAAAAGAAAAATTGCAGTGGCAAACTGTCAAGAGATGACATGACTTTGCTTTCCATGTCCTGATAACCTCCAGTAAAAAAATAAAGCCTAAGCATATTCTCAATAAACAAGGATTGGAAGAGGATATTTTCTTTATGATGTGCAGGGTTGTGGTTGTTTAGTCATTAAGTTGTGTCTGACTCTTTGCAACCCCCTGGACCACAGCATGCCAGGCCACTCCATTCTCCACTGTCTCCCTGGGTTTGCCCAAATTCATGTCATTGTGTTGATGACACTAAGAGCTGTTGTGGTGCAATGGTTAAAAGGGAGTACTGCAGGCTAGTTCTGCTGATTGCCGGCAATTTGAGCCTCACTGGCTCAAGGTTGACTCAGCCTTCCATCCTTCCAAGGTCAATAAAATGAGGATCCAGATTCTTGGGGGCAATAAGCTGACTCTAGAAAGTTTAAACTGCTTAGAGAGGGCTGTAAAGCACTATGAAGCGGTGTATAGATATAAGTGTTATTGCTATTGCTATCTAACCATCTCATTATCTGCTGTCTTCTTTTTCTTTTGCCTTCCAATAATGTAGCAATAATGGTTGTGAAACATCTGCCTGCTCTTATTGTGTCTGCCTGTAGCCACTCGGTCGCTCTGTTAATGCAACTTGGTCCTTTTAGGGAAGGATGGTGTCATGCCCCAGTTGGACATTGATTCTGAGGGAGAGGTGGAATAACTGACAGGGAGTGGGAGTATGGCTCTAGTGGCTGTGGAGGAAACTGGGGAAGGGCACAGGCCTGCTGGGCATTCAGAGGAAGACTCAGGGCCACCCCTCTTCATCTTAGGGCATGTAGGAAGGAATGGAGAAGGGAGTAATGTGGTTTATGGGAGATAAAAGGGCCCTGATCCCTTTCATTAATTGTAGCTGGGAGAAAAGGATATAAGAAGGGTGTTTGCACACAGCACCCTGCTGGAAGCAAAGCATGCATTATCTTTGTTGAGGCTTATCTGTGTCCTCCCAACGGTGTGTGCCTCGTTATCTTTTGGAAGTCTGCAAGTTATTATCCTGGCCTGTCATGTTAATTACTTAATTATTTCAGTGTGGTTTGTGTTGGGTTTTTTATTGCTACTTTATCTGTATTTTGGGTTCAGACTGCATTTCTTCCCATTGTAGACTGTTTTGTGAAGAGTTTGATCTCCCGCCAGGGATAATTGGACACTGAGGGCCAAGTTGGAGGCATTAAAGGGAATTTATCTACTTTTGTGACTTTGTTATTTTTGTGCCATGCCCCAGGTCATCACAGATGGGCACAGAGATGCTACAAAGAATATTCTTGTTATTTGGCAGATAAAGTCACTCAGATTCTCTCAGAGTTGGACATCTACTGGGTGGGTCCAATTGAGGAGCCCAGGAAGAACCTTCTGGTGGTCCTCTGGAGTGAGTTCAATCCTGTTATTTTACAGGAAGTAGACAGGGTTTTCCTCTCTGTTAGCTTGACCACCTGATGGTCTGATACAGATCTCTCCTGTATGATTAAAGCTGCCTGGGAGGTGGCTTGTGGTTGGACCTATATCAGCTCCTTTGTGGGAAGAGGTGATCCACTCCTAACCCCTCAGGAAGACACCAGTGGATCCAACAGTCCTGGGCTTTTAACACCCAATCTCCAATCTTTCTTTCTAGGGAAGTGAGCTTTAGCTCCCCAGGATCCTTGAAGAAATGAATTGTTAGTATTTGGATCACTTTCCCTCAGGTTTCAGTCCTGGATTTAGTATGGATATGTGATGACATGTGACGTAGCACAAAAGCAACAAAGTCCCTTTAATACCTCCAACTTGGCCCCCAATTATCATCAGCTGGAGAAAAAACTCTCCCAAGAACAGTTTTAAAGGGTAGAAATTCTGTCCGAACCCAAAGTACATGTAGATTATAAATAAAAACCAACACAAACCACACTGCAGCAATTAATGAGATGGCAGGATAAGGAATTGAAGACTTCAAAACATAACAAAACACACAAAGTTGGGAGGATGCCAGAACCCAGATAAGACTTGACAAACAAAGATAACTCACACTTTGCTTCCAGCAAGGTGCTGTGAGCAAACACCCTTTTTAAACCTGTTTTCCCAGCTGCAGCTAATGAAGGGCATCAGGGCCCTTACCTCCCCCATAAGCCATGTAACTAACCTTGCTCCCATCTCTGTTCCTACGTGCGTGCCCTGGGGTGAAGAGGGGCTGGGCCTGGATCTTCCTTTGAATGCCCAGCCGGAGTGTGCCCTTCCCCAGTTTCTTCCACAGCCCCGGAGCCACACTCCCACTCCCTGTCAGCTGCTCAACCTCGCCCTCGGAATCAGATTCCAACAGGGGCATGAGAAGATATGACATTGGTCACACTTGTTGACGACCTGTGGCTTTCATGCATGAGAAAAATCAGATCCACACCTGAAGTTTTCATGTTACATATTTATTGCTAAAGCTTATCCCCATGAATCTTCTCAGACTAACAGTTTGTATCTGGACAACATTAGATAAGGATCAACGGCATTCAAGCCTGGTTGGTTTTAGTTCTCTTGTCACTATGTAATGATTCTAAACTGATACCTCATTTAACTTCTCCCTCTGGCTCTGCCAGTCCCTCACAAGCAGGATAAGGATGCTGCATTCATATTGTGCTTCTTAATCTTTTATAATGCCTTGGTAAGGCCACACTTGGAATACAGCCATGATTTTAAAAAAATGTTAAGACTCTCTAGTAAGACTGCAGAGAAGAGTAAAAAAGATGATTTAGGGGATTAGAGGCTAAAACATATAAAGAATGGTTGCTGGAACTGAACATGTCCAGGTTGATGAAAAGAAGGACTAGGAGAGAAATGATAGCAGTGTTCCAATATCTCAGGGGCTTCCACAAAGAAGAGGGAGCCAAGCTATTCTCCAAAGCAGCTGAGGGCAGGACAAGAAGCAATGGATGGAAACTAATAAAGGAGAGAAGCGACCTAGAACTAAGGAGAATTTCCTGACAGTGAGAATAATTAATCAATGGAACAACTTGCCTCCAGAAGTTGCAAATACTCCAACATTGGAAGTTTTTTAAAAAGAGATTGGATAACCATTTGTCTGAAGTGGTGTTGAGTTTCCTGCTCAAGAAGGAGGTTGGACTAGAAGACCTTCAAAGTCCCTTCCAATTCTGTTATTCTATTTGTAATCTTTCAGTAGCTTTCAGTACTGGTAATCATGGTATTGTTTTTGAACTGGTTACAAATGTTGTGGCTAGAAGATATCATTTTACAGTATTCTCTTTTCCCTACAACCAGGTTCAAATAATCTTGACCATACTACCTATCCTTTGTGAGATGCTACAGGAATCAGGTATCTTTTCTCTTCTGTTTAACATTTACATGAAACCACTTGATTAGGCCAATCACTGGTTTGAGACCAGGTAACATCAATACCCATCGATACATTTTGACCCCAGGTGGCCACCATGCAGTCCAAGTCCTAACTCAGTGCCTAGAGGCTATGTGGACATGTCTGTTTGGGCCCCACAGGTCTGGCTGTATTCCAAGATTGACTCTTAGTAGGGATGCATTTACCCCTTTGAGATTTGTGTGCAACCTAGGAGTCCCCTTAAACTCTCAGCATCTGCTCATAGTGCAAATGAAAGTGTGATCAAGAGGGCCTTCCAGAGGTATATTAGTAAACATTTTCTTGTGGGCACACAATGGCTTAGCAATTAATGACACTGAGCTTGTCAGCTGGAAAACTGATAGGCTAGGTTTGAGATCCAAGGACTGCACAATCGGGTGAGCTCCTGTTACCTGCCCCACCTCCTGCCCACAATAAATAGGTACCACTTTGGATATGCTGGTTGAGTCCTCCTCATTGATGGACCATAGATCGTGATTGTCCGTGGCTATGTCCATGCTCTTTCATTGGAGAGCCCCAATCTTTGCAATTAGGGGCTGAAGCTGCCTTGCAGGGGTGGTGGAGTAAGGGGAAGCTGCCAGCCAGGTTGAGGGGAGTCACATCTCTCCTTCTGGGCTTGGTCTTTTTCCCCCCGAAGACAACTGAAGCGGTGGTCCAAAATGGCCACCTCAAAGAGGAGGACTCAGCTGGACTAAGATTTGTGCAGGAGTGAAGAAAGAGGTGGATAACATCTGAGCCAGGACAATTGGGTGAAACAA
>BHFT01062962.1:0-13464 GCA_004320025.1 Laticauda laticaudata | reverse complement strand
ATAACCCTTGAGTAACAAGGATATGCACATGGAAACATTTATGAGAGTAGTTATGAATAATTATTCAGCCACACACAAATACACTGAATTGAGTTAAAGTTTACTTTAAGAAATAGCATAGTCCAATAAACGCTCCAGGTCATTAATGTTTTATAGTCCAAAGAATATCCAATTACAAAGTCTTCTTACCAGTTGATGCTAGATGTCATTTCCAGTAAACAAAAATATCAAAGTATAAGCACAGAATAAATACAAGACATAACCTTAGATAGCAACAGAATGTCAGAGAGACAGAATGTCAGAGAGAACAAGCCATGATCTCTGGCTCCTTCTCATGGCAACCAGCAACACAATCAACCAATTGGAATATAGTATAAATCAACACAGTGATTTTGTCTTAAAGCTACAAACATACATTGCTGGTTTATATATTGTCAACCCAACTAATTGGTGGACAGATTCCTAGCATCTATATTTCTTACTTAGTAGATACAGGATTCGGAATAAAACCTTTTTGTGCAATAAAACAACTTCTATAATTGTTGTTAGATTGTATATTTTAGGCAGTGGACATGTTTGGAGACATGTTTGAAGAAATCTTGTTTCAGTACATGTGGAATTGCATTTTATATTTTACACCATTTCCTAAACAGGTTTAGAATTTTAATAAAAGTCTTTCTTGGAGGATAATTTCAGTTGTCAGTTTTCTTTTCTTTTAGTTTGAAATTGAGCTATTTATTTCTTAGTAATTTTAAAATCTTCACTGATTTTAAATCATGATGACGGCTTTTAATACTTTCTGATAAAATGATATGTACCCAGCATTCAGCAAATTCTGTAGATATGCTGAACTTCTGCAGACATTCTGCAGATATTGCTAGTTTTTCTTTTTCTTTTAATATAACTATATCTTGTTTTTATTAATTTACTAGTAAGAATCAATGACAAAAACATTTTAAGTCCAACAATGCCTTTGGAATTTCTTTCATTTTTCTGCAGTGAAGGTTACACTGGCCATATTTCTGTTCAAATATAAGAGACCTTCATTTTTTTAAAAATGTACTCATATATGTTTTTTCTTTAACCTTCTTTGTGTTTCTTCTATGATTCACTTTGGCAGCAATTATGCACATTTTGCAAGGTGAAAAGTGAGCAGGCATGCAATATATACAGTGTTGTTTGGATCAATGAAAACTCTGAGCAGTAGGAAGAATATTCATTTAAAAATGAATAGCAAGGATACTTAGTGGCAGTTATGTGTTGCAAAATATTTTAATTTACTGGATTTAAGGACAGAAGTGAATTTAGCCAGAAGACAATGCAGACTAATTTGAATAGCCCATAAGAAATTAACCTGAAAATGCATTAAAGAACAACTAGGACTTTTTATCTTTATCATGTATTCATATATCTGTTCAGGAAGACATGTACAAACAATCACATTTTCTATAGAAGCCTTACAAAACATTATGCAGAGTAAGTTTCTATTGCTTATTCTGTTCTGCGCATAGAGTATTCTATGGGCAGGATCTACAATATACAACATTGCTTGGAGTAATAATCAGACTATCAACATTATGGATAGGGTTGAATACATTTTATAAGTCAGCCTAATGCAAACACTAATTCACTCAGTCATTTTGTTGGCACCCATATTTATACAATAGTTCTGACTGTATCTAAATTGCATTAAATTTATATTAATAAATATACAGTCTGGTTTGGAAAAGCCTTTTTTCCACCCACAGCGGAACCTCAGGTCGCAACTGTAATCGGTTCCAGGACTATGGTCACAACCTGATTTGGTCATGACGACTGATGGCACATGTGCAGACAAAAATTGCTCAGACTGTGCATACACAGAAGGCAAAAATCAGCACAGAAAGAGAATCTGCTGCAGCTGGTTTGTTTGCCATCCAATTTTTGAATCATGGCCCTATTAAAAAAATTGGGTGGATTTTAGGATCAGAACCTGATTCTGTTGTGAACAGAAGTGTGTGCGACCCGAGGTTCCACTCTATTTGCAATAAGCCAAAAGGAGGTCAAAATTTATTTGATTTGGTTTCTTTTTAATAAGGATAGGGTCAGTTATAGTATACTGATAAATCCTATACATTTATATTTGTGACTTAGAGATTTATAGGTATCACTCAGTGATGGGATTCAAAAATTTTGACTACCGGTTCTGTGGGCGTGGCTTGTTTGTTGGGTGTGGCTTGGTGGTCATGTGACTGGATGAATGTGGCCAACTCGGCAAGGTGGCATGGCACCTTGCTGTGAGTAACATTGAATTGGCCACAACAACTCAGTCACATGACCGATGCTGCAGAGATAGGGTGATTTCCTTTGTACCTTCCCCTTGAGCTGACAAAAAAAAAAGCCCAACTAAAGATCGCGACTGCCTGCCAAGTTTGCCTGCTGGATGGGTTTTGTTTTGGGATGATTTTTGTTTTGTTTTTTGCCAGAAGTTCCTCAGAGATAAATTTGCATTGCCAAATCTTACTGTACCTCATTGTTGCAGCGCTGCCTGTTGCTGCTGTTGGCGCTGCTATGGCTGTCTAGCTGCCCAAGTAAAGAACCACACCAGCTCAGGGCAACTGTGAGGAGCAAGAGGGGAAGCCAAGGAGTTCGCCCCATACCAGCCAACTTTGGTCTCTCTTGCTCCAGTCAGGTGCTCCCAGCGTGCACAAGAAGCATGAAAGGAGGCAGACACTGCATGAATGCGTTTTAAAAGCCAGAGAACTTCTTGCACTGAAAAAGGGGTGGCTGGAGGTGACTCTTTTTTGCCCTCCAGCTGCTTCCTTTGACACAAAAAGCCTCCCCCAAGTGGATGGCTGCTCTCCTTCTCCTCAGCCATGCAGAACAAAACAGGCAGAGAAGGAACAGTGCAGCCAACCAGTTGGGGAGGCTTCTTGCACTGAAAAGGGTGTGGCTTAAGGTGACTCTTTTTCGATCTGCAGCTGCCTCTTTCAGCGCAAGAAGCCTCCCCCAACCAGGTGTCTGCTATCCTCCTTTTCTGCCTGTTTTTTTTGTATGGCCGAGGAAGTGGAGAGCAGCCTCCCAGTTGGGGAAGGCTTCATGTGCTGAAAGAAGCAGCTGGAGACCCAAAAAGAGGCACCTCCAGCTGCCCTTTTTTTAGTGCAAGAAGTCTCCTCCAGCCACATCTTTTTCAGTGCAAGAATCCTGTAGCTGTTATTCTGCTTCTTTAATGGGTTGGCACATGTTGTGCTTTTTTCGATGGGGCTGGAGAACACACAGCAGTTGCAGGCTTCTTGCAGGAAAAAATTACTGATTTCCGATTTTGCTCTACTTCTCGTTTCAAGACATTTAAAAGAGCTGTGGTGATACAGTGGTTACAATGTCTGAATGACATTGCTATTTAAAAGAAAAAATATCAGCAATTCTCATGCAGATAAAGAAAATATGTGAATATAGTTTTCATTCTTCTTTAAACAACATGTTGTATAATTGAGGCTGAGAAACTTGGCTGAAATTCAGAGTTATTTTCTTTACAAGATTAGTATGAGTTTAGATAAGAATCACAGTCCACCTTTGAAGTCTAGAATAACTTGTATGAATTATTGCTATATTATGGTTTCTCACCAAGATTTTAGTAGTTATCATTATTTATCAGCCGTATACTGTAGTCACAATGGAAACTTTACCCCTTAGGATGACAGCAATTATGAATTTTACAGAGTCACAATGTCCTATACTTGAAGAAACCTTGTTTTACTAAGAGTTTTCCTGTCACCATACATCATCGCCAGAAATCCAATTAAATGATCCTTGACCTTTGAGACAAAAATTGTAGGTGCTGCATTGAATAGCAAGCTCTCCACAAGAAACTAAAATCTAGAGTAGAACTGCAGTGTTTGAGACATTGTAATTTGGAGTCAGCAATCAATTAAAGTTTCATGTATATTCTTATTTATTATACTGAATTATACTCTATATTTAAATCCCTTTATTTTGCATATGTTCAATATATTTCAAAATCATTTATATGTAACATTTAGGATAAAATTCCTTGTCTTGCCTCTGAATGTAATGAATTTAATTAATAAAGATGAAATTATATTCATTTTTTAAAAATTCATGCTTTATTTACAGTTTTCCTTTCACACCATACATATTTTGTGGATAGGGCATTGACTGGGTCAATGACCTTTTTCACAATGCTAACAATGATAATACAAATAAATAGATATAGTCCTAATCTTCCATTTTCAACAATACTATTCTCTCTTTATAGTTCTTTCTTATTTTTTCCATTAATTCATTTAAACATTATTTATTTACCATGTATTTATTATCCCCTATTAAGTCATATATTTAATATTTTAAAAATTACTCATTATTCTGCCATACTTTCAATATCCCAAATATCTAGAACTACTAATCAGATCAAATATTAACAAATTTCAGCCAATCCCGGGATTATATCTCAAAATCCCCACAATTTCTCATCCTTAAAATTTTTAAATTCATAATATCTTTTAATGCACTGTATTAATAATAAAATTGAATTACCTAATCCTCAATGTCCACCTTCTACCCTGAACTTACTTTTAAATATAGTAAATTCTATTATCTGTTAGTATATATGCTATTATTTTCCTTATTTATATTTTCTAATTTTCCATTTTATTGATATATTTTATCGCTATCCATCATCTCTTAATCTTTTTGGAGTTCCATCATCTATTAATTTTTTAATCACCTTTTTCTTTCTCTCTCTTGGAATCTTATAACTTTTTGTAATATTTTTATACCCACTAAGTACTTCTTTTGGGTTGCCCTTTATCTCTTTCTGCTGTATCCTTTGAACACTCATCCATAAGTTGTTTTTTTTTTGGGGGGGGGAAGAGATTTTTATTTTATTTCTCTGTTCTTTAGTGCGAACTTTAAGGCGATTATCTATTTGGTACTACTTATCTCAATCCTTTCTTCATTAGTCTTTGTTTTCTTCGTTATCTCTTTGTTTTTTTCCATGGCTTTCTTCTAATTTTCTCATCTATTTTCTGAATATTTTGTATCATCTTTTTCCTCCAGTTGTTTTAGGAGTTTCTATGCTCATTTCTTATCCTCAGACATCCTCTTATGTCTCCTTATTGTATCTTTATTACCTGTACCTTTCATGCAATACTTCCCTTTAAGCATCAAAATTATCCACATCCTTCTATTATCCCCTGGTAATCCATATTATTCATTCAATAAAAATACTCAAATATATCTCTATAGTTCCAATGTCTCAATAATTTAAACACTCCCACAGAGCAGTATTTATGTGTGTGTGTAATCAGTCTCATAGTTATACCTCGAAAATCCAGCATATAAGTTTTAATTTTTAAAAATTTCTTTAGTATGTTACACGTTCTTAATTTTCAGTTATTTTGTCTTTCCAATTTGTCAAGTTTTAAAGTCTTATTTACTCTTTTCTCTTTTTCTCTAGTCACTTTCTTCTTTTAGCCTCATATATGATATTCTGGTCAAATAACCATTAGTGTCCAAATTCCAATTAGTCCACAATGTTCTTCTTCCAATCTTTTCAAGTCCTCAGTTTCCATAACCAGTTTCAATAGAATTTAATTCATTACATTTTAATTCATATAAAAAAATCTTCAAAGGGGGTGGGGGTTGAAACTTCACTCAGTTTCCAAATATTCCAAATTCATTTTTCTAAGGTTAAAGTCAAATGTCAGGCCGGCTTTCCAGGCTCTGTTTACTGTCTTCTGTTATGTGTATTAGAACATTCCTCATTTTCACTGAAAGTTCTCACACTGTAGCTTCTCTTCTCTTCCAGCAGATGTCTCTATGATAAAAAAACAGCTGATTTTTTTCTGTGATAAAAAACAGCTGAATACAAATAAAAAAACCAGTTTCTCCCAAAAATCACCTTTCAAGTAATTTAGGTTTTTTTCTAGGCTTTCTATATTTTAAAGCTTTCTTTGGGCATTGTTTCACCTCTTAATTTTCAATCTTTAATCTTCTCCATGTGTCTAATTTCTCCTTTAGCGCTTCAAGGTTATTTAAAAAAATTCTTATATTTAAATCAAGACTTTAAAGTAAGAGTTGGATATTATCTCACCCAGTTTCAATGCTCTGTCCATACACCGCGCCAGCACAATTTTTTTGGTCCTGGTTGTCCCAGCTTGTGACTGCCAAAAATGGCCATCGTCCCTGCTGCTGCTCAGTAGAGCTTACTTCTAATTGTAGAGGTTGCTCAGTAGAGCTTGCTTCTAATTGTGAACTCCTCGTGGTCCATGAAGAGCCTCTCCTTCAAGCCCCTATAAGGCAGCTTTGATCCCATAGGATCTCCCAACAGCAGTTGTCAGCTGGATTTTGTGGGGCTCGGTAGAGCTCACTAATTTCCAAGCTGTTCTCACTGTGATGTCAACCAAAATTATATTCATTTTTAAAGTGAATGATAGTATTGTTCAGATTGGGAAGGTAAGTTATATATTTATTTTCTTATCTAAATAACAATTATTTAACCATGATACACACACACACATATATCAGTGCGAACTGGAAGCAAAGATTAGGTTCAAAATCCTTGTCTTGGCTTTCCTCCACATTAGATAATTTCCTGATACAGCTGCCTTTTCTCTCAAAATTATAATTCCAAGCTCAGTTACAGATCTATTCAGTTATTTAGACATAATCAGGTCAAAATCAAGTCCTAAACCGTATAGAAAGTGAATAGGACCAGAAACAAGCTGTTCCTTCTGATAAATCTGCAAGTGTTATTCAGTTTAAATAGTTTGCTATTAAAGAATAAGCCAAATTTCCTGCAGAACATGTGAGAAAATGTTTAGAGGTATTTATTGCAATCAAAAGTACTGTAACCAGTTTATGTTATACTTTACACTACACATGATACATTATATTTGAATCAAATACTTTTTTTCTTTGATATGTCATATGTGGGATAGCTTGGTTTATGTAATAAACAAAAGAAGCACAAAAAACCAGTGTTATCTGTTTCCTAATATTTCCTTTGTATAGGAGATATTCATGTAAGACACATTAAACTCTGATAATGTTTAATAGCAAAGATAGTTTTAACTTTAAATGAAATGAGGTCTTCGTAGATTGCCTATAAAACCCATAGTGGAAAGTTTAGTAGAAAAAACAGCTTCGGCTATAGAAAATATTATTACCTCTCTTCTACCAAGAAATGGAAATTTTGAGAAGGAAGGAGCCAGTGTAGTTACATGCTGATATTTTATTTGTCCTTATGACCTGAGCTCACTGAAGATAGGTTTTTAAATTTTTCAATCTATTTCAAATGAGAATGTGTTGACTGTGTCATGGTCATTTTTCTCTTGATATATATTTTGTTCAGAAACACAAGAAAAATGAAAATGTTTTGGTTCTGGTTCTATCTGCTACTAAATTGAGGTTAGTCTGGGATATTTACAGTAACAACTGAATATCATTATATAGTGCAGGAAAATTTTATAGATGACATTATCAACATAAAACTGGGTAAAATATATTATAAAACATTTATTTGCTTCAACTGTTATTTGTTTCATGTAGGTAATAACAACTAGGAAATATTCAATTTTAGTTAAGTAATGCAAACTATTTTTTATCATACAGACAAATTTTAATCAAGCTAAGAACATTTTTTCAAAGTTTAGGTGTTAGCATCTTCCTTTAAGAGGGCACTTTTAAAGCGTAAATATCAGAAAGTACAGTAATATTGTTGTTTTTATTCATCTACATAATACCTCACAGAGATTTCATAGAGAGAGACATAATATCTATATCTAGACACAAATTTTTATAAATCAATTTCTGTGCAAATGATTATAATGCAATATATTTCCTTAGATTATGGGTTAGTGAATGCAAGATGGCCATTTATAAACTGGTTGAAATTGAATTGCACTTGTAAATGATTGGATGCAAATTGCAGTTAACCATGTATTATTTTAATATATTCTGAAAACTGTATTATGAAAATGCACCTAAGCGTTAGAAAATATAAAAGGCAAATATTTCACAGTAATTATGTTCTTGTATAGTGTAGAAACAAGAGTTATCTTGATCCAAATTGTTGATGCAACTGTGGTCAATAAATTCTAAAGTTTATTACCATATACCCTAGTTGTAGATATTACACACTTACTATACTATTGGATAAGAGATTTAGGATTTTGAAGGGGAAAAATGAAAAGATGAACACTACTTTTTTCATGCTAAGTAACTCTTCTCCATTATTAGAAAACAATCATAGTTGATTAACTTTAGCCTATCCCACAAGTAAATCCATTAGAACCAGAGAAAGAGAGAATGACTTGTGTTACAACTGAAATAAAACACAGGTGTCTATAAAACATCTCAGCTATAATTTTGACAAGTGTTCTGAACAATTTCTTTTCAACTTCTTTCTTAGTCTATCCAGTGGAATTTACTCAGTGATATGATAGATTGGGACTATGCAGTAATTATATCCTTCAGCACAGGAATTTTTAGCTACCAGTTGGCTGGTCTTTTAGCCCTGCTGAGTTGTCACATAACCCCTACCATGAAAATGTTGAAATGATGCATTTTATTCCCATTACATCAAGTCTTAACTATAGACATTACTTGCACCGATCTTGTCATTTATTGATACAGTACTGCGAAGCTGTAGAGTTAGGTACAGTAGCTATAGGAAGGAGATAGGCCCAGGGAGCTTGTTAAAACATTTTGCTTTTCTGCTACCTCTGGAACTCTAAAAGCTTATTCTGGATGGGAAGAATTATTCTATACTCAATAGGAAAGTCCTCTGTACAATTTTTCAGTATTGTTCTACCAACATTTCAACCAAATGTCCACCTTCAAAACTTATGCCTTTCTGTAGTGTATATAAAGAACTATAAAACAAAGCGTTTGTGGTACTTTAAATACTGGTCAATTTTATTATCCCATAATCTTAGAAGAACACATCCAATTCTTCAATTGAATGGAATAAATTTCTATAAAAGAGATTTTAGGAGCACATGCAGTTATTGGTGGGAAAAGCTATGGTGAGAAAAGACAGAATTGCATTGGGGTTAGGGACTGGAAAAATTGCTCAGATACTCATAAATAAAGTATAGTTTTGTCAGGTCTATGCAGCAAAATCAATAAGGAATATTGTGGCTCCCTCAAGGATCAACAATTCCCTTATTACAGGAGATTTATGGTCTTCAAAGGTTACATACACAGGTGGCTGCAGTTTATAGGGAGACAAAAATGAGAGGAGAATTGTAGTGAAATAGAGGGCTGATTTAGGATTGACCAAATGTGAAACAGTCATAACACTTGACATGGACAGTTTAGTGATGAATGATGACTTACTGAAACAGATGTCATCCACCAGGAAGCCATGGGATACATTCATCCCATGAGAAGTTAAGGCAATAGTTGTTGTTATTCACTCCAGATTGAAAATAATTATAGAATAGTTATATTGTTTGATTGCACAGATATATATGCATGCATAGACAATATGTATCTTAACTTTAAAAATGCAACAAGTATAAACAAGAGTGTTTCATATAAATATCAGTACAAAATCAAATCTAGACTTGTGAAATTGATGTTCATTCCAGTTACGAAAACGTGAAACATTCCAGTTTGAAACAGCTGGTAGAGCAGTTCACTGTGTGGATTGGAGTCACTTCACAGTGTCACTGTATCGGCAAAGTATTACATATTGATTCCACCCAAAAACTGCATACCGTTTATTAAATTTGGTCTTGCATTCTTCATAGATAAAATATTAGTTGAAAATATGCATGTATCTTATGTATCTAAAATGCATTATTTCTGGAAAAATATGGAGAAAATGGGCAACATATATAACATATTAGAAAACATGCCTTTTAAAACATGCCGTTTTAGAAGGAAAAATATAATCTAATATAGAACTCACAGGTAGCTTATTGCAACTTCTCAATATAGTAAATATACCTGGGGCCAAATTTCTTTGTTCATTAAGCCTAAATGAAAAGTCTCTGGTTTTATTCTTATATCGAATTTTAAAAATCTTCTGTATTAAGATGTGAATTCTGGTCCAATATTTCTTTGTTTTTTCACAAGTCCACCATAAATGGGAGAGTTCCTTCTTTACATTTACATTTCCAACATTCATTTGAAGTATCTTTATACATTCTGGACAATTTATCTGGTAGGTACCAATGGCATATTATTTTATTAAAATTATTTTCAATTATAATTTAATATAAATTTTAAACTTTTCATCCACTTTTTTCCTAGTGTTCAAGCATTATATTATGTCCAAAATTCTTTGCCCAATGAATCATATATTGCTTCATATACTCATTCTCCAGGATCAGTTTCAATAACAATTTATAAACTTTAACAATAATATGTTCCTCATTCACACACAATAAAATGGTTAATCATATGAGATGGTCATCATATGATTAATGTCTTATTTGTATCTAAAATTTATATATTTCTTAATTTGATTTTTGGTGAAAAAATTTATAGTATAAAATTGTAAATGTGATTACAAATAACATATCCAAACTTTGGAATTACTATTATATATTTCCCAGTAGTTTGGTATAGCTTTGTAATTAAAGTTAATTACATATTACTTAAATTACTAACACAAGATAGGATGTACAATTCTTCCATAATAAAATAAGAAGCTGAGCAGTAGAAATATGATGAAGAAAAGGAAAAAAGATTAGTTTTTTAATACACCAGGCACACTTAGTCAGCACCAAGAGTAAAGAGTGTTTCAAAAACAAGTTGAGCCAAAATACTAAGCTGGAGGGGAATTCTGGATGTGTGGTCAACAGACAATACTGTAGTTAAGCCAGCAATGGTTGAATTGGACAAGTAGCAACTTGCTGCATCTGAGGGTGAGTTTAAACATTTCATATTCAGCCTTCTTCCAGGATAAGCTGAAAATAATCAAACCTTCTGCAGTAAGTTATCTTCTCTTATCAGATCTTCTTAGCTAACTTAACCCTCTTAAACTTGTTTTATAATCTAAGTCAGTATCTTTCCTGGTGGATAGGTGTTTACATTTGCAGATCGGGGTGTCACTTGGTCAAGGTTGTGGAGTTGTTGAGTTCGATGACCTTGACAAAGTAGGAATTGGTTCCAGAGACTCAGTATAACTGTAGCCTTGGAACTTTTGGGCAGTCTGCCTTTTGCTCATTTGTAGACATGTCTCCAGCCAGGAACAGAAAATATTCATCCACAGCAGAAAATAAGATTTATGGATTTATTGAATCTGGGATAGCGAGATATATAGAGATAGATAGATAGATAGATAGATAGATAGATAGATAGATAGATAGATAGATAGATAGATATGGATAGATAGATAGATATAGATATAAATATATAGTATATATAGTATATATACTATTTTACAATTGAAAAGTTGTTCTAGCTCAAATATGTCATTATTCAATGAAATGGGTGTCTATTGATGTCATGAAAAGGCTGATCAATGTTACAGGATCAATGTTGTGTGTAGAAACTGAGAAAACAAACAAATGTATAGGTTTTATCATTGTATCAAGAGATCTTCATTTCTGTTTATGAAAACAAATGTAAAAAATTTAAAAAAAAGAAATCATTTGGTATTTCACCAGTTTTCCAAGGTTTATTCAGAATGATACATAAGAACTTGTACAGACTATTAACTAGTTTCTGTAACCTAATTTGCTGGTCTTCTTGTATCTTTCACTGCTCTCAGAATGTTTTCAACAGGGCAAGTTAAAAATATCATGGTCAGGGACCATGTTTGCAGAATTTGTCTCTCAAAAGATATTAGGTTAGTTTAAGTTTCCTATCGCTAGGGATCCAAGCGGGCCTTCAAATTAAAAAAAGTTTGATTGTAGATTACAGAATTCATATGTTCTTCCTATCTGAATGGGTGATAGTATATAATAACAACACTGCTTTTATTTCTCCCCCACTTAGTTTAATCTGGGTGCTCATTCAAGTTTCCAAATAGAAATAATATAGAGTACAAACCCACCTTTTTATTATTTCTGCACAAATTGCACACTCCATTTTCTATATTCTAGTCATGGAATATAGCCCATAAGTCAAATTTTATTAAATTATATTTATTGTTCTGTATTGCCTTCATTGTATCAGTTTCCATACTCAGAGAATTAGTATATGAATAGTGAAGACCATGATTTTTATGAACTGGTATTCTTTCAGATTTTTTAGCAATATGAAAGAACCTCTTCAACAACAATCTTTCTTTCTACATCACACAAATATTTTATTCCCATACTCCTGTCAGTTTAAAGTCTTTCCAAGCATGTTCCATGTGTACTGCCACTCACAGTTGTAGTTTTTATCCATTTGTCATCAATTTTGCTTCATATTACACTATCAGTTGAAAAGTTTTAATTTGTTTTGGTTCTGTCTTCCATCTTTAGGCATTTGAGAAAATACAAATGTCTAAGTAGAAAAGAAATTGATAAGGTTTTCCCTGAATTTCCATTAGATTCATGGCAAACTCTTCCTAAATGTCTCTGTTCATTTGCTCAGTGAGCTTGCTTTTTGGAACCTTGCTCCTAAATTTCTCATATAGTCTTGACCTTCAGCAGGAAGCAATTATGTAATCACCCACAATGGGCAGCTAACAGCTCTTAGGACACATTCCTTGCAGTCAGCAGCTATTCATGAGATGCCCTTTTCCCCTCTCACAATTCAGCATAATTTCTGTGACCGGTTGAGTTATTTCTCCTTATTATGAGACAGTTGCAAAGCCTTTACCAGAAATATAGTATAATAATACATAAGTCAGTGATTCAACTGCTCCATCACCACAATAACATAGTCTTTTGCATTAAAAGTTTTTTAAAAGTCTATTATTTGAGAATAAGTAAATTGTTAAAGCATAATAGCTGGAAAAGATCTATGATATTTAAGCACAATAAGTTTATCAAAGTATCTATCTCATTTGACTTTATTCTATAGGTTCCTTAATTGCATGCATGTAATTAACATTGTTTTGGTGTTTATATAAAATAAAATATTCATGTTGAAAACATTATCAGGCATCTGGTCTGCTATCTTGGTGTTAGAGGCATCAACATTCATGAAGCAACTGTGGCTTGGAATAGCTTTTTCTGAAATTCTGTTCTATTTAAAACAATTAGTCCATTATGGAAATCATGGCCATAAAATGCCTTCTTTGGTCATTGCAAGACACTTACTAGCTATGGGCCACCAGGTGGATCCAAACTCTGTGTTTAAAGTTTAGAGTCTGTGTTTAGAATCAATATGAAATGCATCTTGCATCTATCACTGTTGGTCTTTTAATCTGTTCTGTTTATTTCTAATAAATGAATGATAGGGTGATGTCTTTCACTTTGGGAGCATTACTAATCTGTCTTTTGTGTGATTTACCAAGTTCTTTTTTTTTTTTTGAAAAGAATTTTATTAATTTTCTACAAACACACATAACATACA
>BHFT01062956.1:0-10049 GCA_004320025.1 Laticauda laticaudata | reverse complement strand
TAAAGTTGTAGCAACGTTTCAGCAGAATCTCATCTGCCATCATCAGGCTTCTGTATAGAGTTTGTATATATATATATATCTCTGTGTGTGTGTGTGTGTGTATACACATATACAAACAAAATGGTTGTTTGGTTTTTACATCGTTGAAGAAATTAATCCAGAGTTTTTATTTGAGGCACAAGTGACCAAGATCAAATTACCTTACCCGGGATACATTATGCAATGTGTTTGTAATAAGCACCGTAGGACCTACTCTCTGGAGAAGGCTGTAATATTAGGAAAGTTTGAAGGAAAAGAAGAGGACACCCAGTGGCAAGGTGGATGGGCTCAGTTACTGTGATGATGAGGACACCGTTGAAAGACTAGATTACAAAGAGATTATCCTGGAGAAAATCTATATGTACGGTCACTAAAAGTCAACAATGACTTGATGGCGCATAATCAATCAAACAATCAAAACTTCTATTTACTGCCCTCAAATAGCTTCCATGTCTTTACTTATTTCAGCTTCATAAGCAGAAATATTGACCTCAATATATTTGATGTAGGTTTGGCTAACTCATCTTTCTCTGAGTCAAGTGAATAAAAAGAATCATGCCCACTTCTTTTTGCTTCTTAAAGAAAAATGGAATATAAGTGTGATCAATCAAATGAGAAAAAACAGTGGGTGTTTTCAGACACTATATTTGCTAACCAACGTAATAAAATATTTTCAAAGCACCTCAAAAGTGTCCTCTCTGCTAACCACCTGATTAGATCTCCAGATGAAATTTACAAATAAACTGACCAAATCTCTCTCCAGCCCCCCAGCAATGGGACACACAAATCACCAGCCAATCAGCATCCTGTCCACAGCCCACAGCCCACATCCTCAATTCTTTTTTGCATTGGTTTCTTCAGCAATTTCAGAGTATAAGTAGTCCTCAACTTATGACCACAATAGGACCAGAATTTCCATTGCTAACAAGGTAATGTTCAGGGAGTCATGCTAAGTATTACAACCTTTTTCATCATGGTTATTAAGTGAGTTTGGCTTCCCCCATTGGTTTTTCTTGTCTGAAGCCAGCTGAGAAGTTTGCAAATGGTGATCCCATGATCCAGGGGCTTTGAAGTTGTCATAAATATATGCTGGTTGCCAAGCACCAACATTTTTAGCATGTGACTATGAGGATACTGCAATGGTCATAAGCACAAGGACCAGTTTTAAATCAATTTTTTCAATGCCATTGTAACTTTGAATGTTAAATGAATGGTTGTAAGTCAAAGACTACAGAAGTTCAGTGTTCGGGAAGGCTTCAAATCCGTCCATCTACTTTTTTTAAAGGAACAGTAAATACTATGAGGAGAAGGAAGAGGAGGAGGAGGTTTACTAGCATATGGCATTGTTAGATTAGCCAGATGGCCACAATGCTATTGGAGAGTATTAGCTTGGATACCAATTTACCAATGTATCTGTTGTAGGGCACTCGTGCACTCCCAAGGTGTGCCCCAGGAGGGCAAGCTGACTTTGCACCAGAAAGAAAGAATAGATCTTCTTGCAGCATCCTTCCCCAGAGCCACCTCATAAATGACCACAGGAACCAGGAAGGTGCAGACCCAACAGAAATCTGACTGCCTGCATGAAGCACCAACCCATCTCCCCATCAAAGTGGTACCTGTTTATCTACTCACATAGAACATGTTTTTGAACTGATATATGGTCAGAAGCCCACCATACAATCTTAGGACTTGAACCACTGCAGCTGAACCATCTCCAGCATCATTAAGCCACTGAGCCATTGTGCCTCTACTATGGTGCTCTAACCATAGTAGAGTCACATTAAGCCACTGAGCCACCACACCTCTACGATGGTACTCTGAGAAAGAGGAAATAGGATATTTCAAGAGTTCTTGATTTCAACTGGAAATTATCCACTCTGAAACTCTTGCATGCAGCTTGCATAATGTTGAACATCTTTGCAATGTCTTTTCAGGTGAAATTATTGAGTCTACATTCAGCGCAAGGAGCATATAGTTGCACTGATGCGGACAAAACTTGATCATATGGGTGCAGAGCTGATCCAAGGTTAGCATGATTCCCACACATAGATAGGTCAATGAGACCTTTCCTTTATTCTTTGAGAGTTCTTCTGAATAGGAAAACTAAGTGAGCCTGCTTTTCCCCTGAAATGAATACCTCTTTCATGTCTATTTCTGCAAATGCAACTTCCGAGGAGTGATTTTCATTACATTTATACTTATGCTAAAAGGATTACATTTCTCTTTTTCCCATCTTGGAAATCATGTGACTACTCCCCTACAACTGCTTGTTCCATTTTTTCAATGTGTAACATAAATATAAAAACATATCTAGGTTTACTTTCACACTTGATTAAGTTGGTTGACTGCCTAAAGAAAGGCTTTATTCCAATCAGAGGGATTTAACTCATCCATCCCATTGGGACTCAGCTAACAGGGGTGTTGCTCACTTATTCCCATGCATTGATAAAATGCAACTATCTGACCCATGAAGTAATATAATGATATTGGAGAGCTAGGTGTTTTGCTGAACCTGTCTAAAAGTTAAAATACAGAATTTTTTGTTGCTGAATCAGACTGGCAGGATCAGCAGATTGCTTAATCTGGGAATAATTTTGTCACACAACTCAATCAATAATGGATGCAAATAGTGTAATTTATTATTCTCCTCTCTCTGGTTGAAACTGTGGTGCAGACTAAATCGCTATTTCCCTTTCATCACCAGTTATATTGCCATTCCATGGTGAGAAGGAAGGTGGATTATATTATGCTAGAGTGCTTTTGTGAAGTGCTTTGATTTCTTATAGAGAGTAAAGTGCTATCAAGTTGGGAGCAGGGTGAGGCAAGGTCTACCTTATGATTAAAGTGACTGACTAAGGTACCATTAAAATTAAAGAAATAGCTGACAGACTGGATTTTTCTTTTCTTTTTGTTAATTAGCCGGATTTGCATCCTTTGTGTGCTCAGAGCTACATTCAGCTCCTTAAATAGCAAACCTCAGATGTCATGTACATAATATATCCAAACAACCGTGAAAATATGGCATAATATATAGTGTCTGATTGTAAAGGAGAAGAGGAGGCGGTGGTGGTTGAGTTTTATATATTCAGCTCTGTAAGCCCCGGGTCACAATACATAAATCCGAAATCTGAAAGCCATTACGAAGCTCTGTGAGTTTGTTACTGTTTCTCTCCTGGAGCTCAAAGCAAGAATTGTCTAATGAAATAAACTAAGTCCAGACAGGGAGAAAGGGTTTAAAGCACTTAATGACACTGCTAAAAGCTCTGTGAGAACCTCAGGTTCTGCCGTGATGTTGAGAGACCCAAACAATTTAAACCACAGGAATAACAGGAGACAGACAGCATGTTGAAAAGGGCAAAAGATGTTGACTTTAAAAAAAATAAAAATTTCAAAAAAAAATTCCAGGCATCTATAGGGGATTAGCAAGGACCTCATCCAGCAGAAGGGAACGAGCCTTTCATTGGGACACGAGAGATGGCAAGCAGAGTTGCAGCCGTAAAAGCCTTTGCTGGCAGAATAAATCAAACGCATGCCTGCATTTTGGGGAGAAACAGAGTCACATGGAGGAAGCAGGGCTGAAAAGCAAAGAAGTGATTCATACAAGCAGCTTGTGCAAATGAGGCAAGGAAGCAGGATTTTAGGCACAGACCTGTCCCTGTTTGGGGAAAGCTTCTGGTAGGTGACCAGGGAAGTGCCTGGACAGGACCTTGCTTGGACTTGCTGATGCCGAGGTTCAGTAAGCCAATAGTGGCTGCTGAGGGTCATTTATTTTATTTATTTTATTTATTTTATTGTATGCATTTATTTGTCAAGCATTTATTAGTTGAGGGGTCTCCAGCCTCAGCAACTTTAAGACTTGTGGACTTCAACTCCCAGAATTCTGTGAGTTGACATGCACAAGTCTTAAAGTTGCCAAGGTTGGAGACCCCTGTATTAGATAACGGATAAAAGTATAAACATGATTACATGAAATGGATAAGAATAAAAGGGAAACATTAGGACAGGGATGGTAGGCATGTTGGTGCATTTATGTACTCCCCTTACAGACCTCTTAGGAATGGGGTGAGGTCAACAGTCAACAGTCTAAGGTTAAAGTTTTGGGGATTTGGGGAAGAAAGGACAGAGCCAGGTAATGTATTCTGTTGCTGCAGTTGTATTTCCTGCAGTAGAGTTTGGTGCAGTTTAAGCCCCTGTCACACAGCACCAATGGATGGAAAGAGGATGTAAAACGGAGAGAAACACTTGCCATCTGTTGGTTAACGCGATGCTTCCCATTCTGTACTCACTGCCTCCATTTTTCATCTCTCTATCGCGTTCAGTCATCCGTCTACTGACTTTCAGTCTCCTCAAAAAGTTTTAGCTGCTCAACTTTTGAGCGAAATGTATCCACGGTCCGTTCTGCATCCAGCAACGCATACGGGGAATATCCGTTTACATCCGTCGTCTCATCCGTTATGCGTCCGCTATATCCGCTAGGCATCCGCTGTTGGCATCCGTGCAACTCGCATCCGCTCCATGGAAAATTCAGACACAGGAGGAGCGAAACGGACGCGGAACGCGACACAAACGTTTAAGTAGCACGGACGTAGGAAAGGATGAAAGCGCGAGTGCGCTCGCATACAAAGCATTTCAAAGGAAAAAAATGTTCGCAGAGGGGACCTACTCTGAGAATATTAAGGATGCGAGGGATGCCTAGAGGATGGCAAGAAGGACACAAAGGGGGAAAACCTATATTGCCTATAAAAGGGGAGCAACTAACCTGCATCTCCCTTCAGACCAAGCAGCCTGCGCGTGGCAGACCTCTTCAGCCTCATCTGGCTCTTGCTCCTTGCCACAGCATCAGTCATCTCCACCATGGATCATCCACAGACTCCTTTTGTGCTCACCAATCGTTCTACAACAGTGCGAAGCCATGCTACAGGATTTCTTCACCTGTTCTACGCAAAAAAGGAGTGCAGCCAAGAAGTGTTGGGTCCGAAGATGGGATCGCGCAGAAGAGCAGATTTACAGACTGTACAACAAGCTGATGGGTGGAGCCTGAGGAACGAAGACATCTCGTGCATTCCAGAACTTCATGAGGATTCCTCGCCATGTTTGATGCAGTTTGTGGAGTCGGCTGAGACAGGTCCTTGGACCAACGCAGAGCACGGCAACTTCTGGCCCCAGCCTGGACCTGCGACTGAGGGTGGCACTGACTTGCACGTCACTGGCCTCCGGCACAGAGGATCACGTTACAGGAACATTGCAGTACGCCTGGAGGGTGCCGAACACAACACCATCCAGCAATTGTGGTCAGAGAGTGCGTGCAAGGCCATACATCGAAGAATACCATGCAGGAGCTCCTCCAGTGCCCCTCCAACTGAAAAGGCTGGAAGAAAGTTCAGAGCAGTTGTATCAGAAGTGGAACTTCCCCACACAGCGCACCGTTGGAGGCATGAGATGGCAAGGACATGGCTGCAAAGCTCCAGCCAAGGTCAGGGTCCACTTATTTCAACTAAAGCGGCCTCTTCAGCAATATCCTCTTCGCCATGGTCCGATGCTTGTATTGACAAGTTCATGGTACATCGAGCTTCAGGAGCAACGCAGATGCTCTTCAGATGCCCAGGTATAACAATGCCAGTCCACCTCAAGGAGGGGCTGAAGCGCAACCTCGATCATGGCTTCCCCCAGATCCAGACCCCTGCAACAACGACAACACAAAGATGTGCCCAACTACTTGTGGGGATGAACCCTTCCTCCCTCAGAAACCTACCTCATGAAGCCCTACCCCCGATGCCTATCCGTGCCAGAGAGGATCTTCAAACTACTAGGCTGTCCAGGGAGGTGGGTTGTGGAGAACGCCTTTGCATCCTGGACAACTAGGTTCCAGGTTACTTCTCACCACCGTGCAGCATCGCCACACACACCATACGGAGGAGGAAAATCGTGAAACGCGGCTGAGACTGCACAAGTCTCAAGCGCAACGCCGCTATATCCCCGCCTGTTGCAAAACTTTACATTAGGTCAGCTGACTGAGCGCCCACGTAGTTGTAGAACAGGCTCGGGACTCCAACAGCAATGAGGGACATGGAGGCCCTGGTGAATGGAGGCAAGGCAGAAACCTCTGATAGACCCACTGTGAGTGTGCAAGGCCCCAACAGAGCTTCAATGTGAAGGAAGAACAGCGCAACCTCCTGAGACATACTGTGCAACTCCCCCGCTGGAGCAGTGAGTGGCAAAGACAGGATGAATAGATGATTAATGGATGCTTACCTTCAGCCTGTCTCATCACACTGATGAGAATTGGGGCCATGTAATGTTAAGTGGGCCTACAATGAACAGGGCATTTAAATAAAGAGTTGTGTTATGTTTGAATATGTGGATCAATGAATTACATTGTTATTGATAATAAGGGCAAAGGTGTGGCAGCTGGGGGGAGGGTGGAACCAATACAGTCCCACTGATGGCTTGTCAGCTGGAGGTTTATCTATCCCACCACAGCTATTTCCCATTACCAAAGGTATCCCCTGCCATGACCCAAAGGTATACCTGGCCCATACCCACACGCTATATACCCATTTCCAGAAGGTATCCTGGCACAATCCCACTGCTATTCCTTACCATTCCACAGAGCATTACAAAGCTTAAACGCATTTATAAAAGTGTTCCACCACAATGAACTTTGTATGTTAAGTAAAGATAAATGAAGGCAAGTGTGTGAGCAAAGAAATAAAAAAAAAGATTTAAGCTCTTTGTTATTTTAATATGAGAGGTCTGGTCAAAAGCAAAAGTGACCGCAAGCCAAGTGTGTCAAAGGCACAAGATAAAGTACCAAGTAGCCACCCAGTCTCTGGGCACTCTTCTTGGTCAACAGTCGTGAGAGGCGTGGCCCAGTCTCAAGGGTGAAAGGGTCCAGAAGTGCTGTGCAGGGTGGCTGCTGGCTGGACGGTGCTGGTCTGAGGGGTCAATTGGGGTGCCTGGCGCCCGAACCATGGCATCTAGACAGGGGACCGGATGTGGAAGAGGAAGCTCTCAGAGAGACGGCTCAGTCTGTGATGTTGAGAAGCCCCTTCCTCCAGGACAGCCAAACAATATGATGACAGATGTCTGAATGCCCGGGCTTGCCTGTAGGGTGGAGGAAGGAGCAGTGTAGTGGGGCTGTCTGGTCTGCAGCTGGAGCGAGGTGAAGGTGTGGGTGCGCATCTGTGGCAGGAGGTCGGCGATCTGTGGAGTCAGTGGCATCTGTGCATGGTGCGCATCTGTGGTGTGGCTGGCATCGTTGGCGTGGGTTTGTTTTCTGGGGGGGGGGGGGCAATCGGTGGCAATCAGTGGCATCAAGGTGCACGGTGGCAGTTATGCAATGTGAGCCTGGTGCGTGGATCTCAGAGGAAGGGCGTGCCTGTGCTGCTGGAGCTCGACTGATGAGCCGTAAAGGCCTTGGCTAGGCGTGAGGGCACTGATGGAAAAAGCACTTTGGAAGGGCAGTGACGATCACCATGGGGTGGTAGGAGCAGGCCTGGACTAGGTGGGGAGCAGGTTCAGCTGTCTGGAGGATTGTGAAGAAGACTGGTGACACTGACCCCTGTCCCTTTAACACACTGTAACTGGTGGATCACGAACCATGGATGCATGAGAGGTCTGTCGATCGTAGAGAGAAGGGCATCTTGCACGGATTGAAGCGCACTCGCGAGACGAAATCCGGTACATAGCGTATGAACGAGAGCACACTCTACGCTGCTTCTGATGGTGTTCCGCAGTCTGATCTTCAGCAGAGAGAGTGGTGGCTCTGCCCCTCGGTGGCCTCTCTGCCTTTCTGTGGAGGTGGAGCTGGGGGTGTGACATGTGGGTTGGCACTGGATTGGTGTGATCCGCGCAACTAGGATGGATCATGGCCCAGACTATGAGCTGCAGACTTACACAAGGCATAGGGTCTACTCGGTGGGCATGGCCAGCAATTCTGAGCGCGCGCCAGGCTCACTTCCTCCAAGCTGCTGGTATGAATATTCCTCTGGAGAGTATGAACAAAAGGCGGTATGGCTAAAGCTTACGTTGCCACGATATGATGAGCTATGTGGCGTGAGGATGAGGCTCCAATCCACTCACTTCGTATCTGACTTGGTAGAGTACAGGTGCCATATATATGGCAATGGCAGGGACCCACATTCATAAACATTTTCCACACGCCCCACAGCACCCTGGATCGAGAGGAGAGACATGATAGGCATCTGCCAGATTCGTAGATCAGATCGTAATCAACATAGTGTTTTGGAGCACTGCCTCGCGAGGTTCGACATTGTAGACTTGCACCGATACTTGACGCTCTTGCACGAAGCGGATGGCCGGTCTTAGAAACGCAACTGAGTTCTTTCAGGATTGAAGAGGTCTGGCATCGTGGCGTGCATGAACGTTAGAACATGACAATGGTACATAGAGCAGCCGAACTGCATAATCATTCTACGTTACACTTAGAAATCAGGACTCTAAGAGTGATAGGCCACTACCTCATGAATATCATTAAGGTGATTGCAAGTACTTTTCTAACTTCAAAAGTTGTAATGTCAATACAGAATCATCACTAGGCAGAGCTTTCAGAGATTCTCGCATCAGGACGTATAGATCCATGCGAAAGCCTGCGCGAGTATTGGGTAAGTTGGAGGAATCGATCAACACGTATGTAGCACATATGTGTGAGGCGTGGATCATGCTAAATGGCCAGTGAGGGATCATAGACTGATGTATTCAAGAATTGGAATATTGTGTTCTCAATGGGCGCAGTTTAGATTTGACGATGGCTGGAGATATCACGCAGAGAAGATACACTCTCGTAAGTCCTCCTAGGCCTACATAGCCTTAGCTCCACATTTGCCCCATTTAACGCATCTAGCCTGTGCGTCAACTCCCAAATAAGCTAGTCCCAGTATGGAGCTTGTTGCTATCGCGTGTAGTAGAATATGATGTCTATTGATATGCCAACAGTTCAAGGACATGAGTCGAAGGAGTTGCCTGTACGCCACTATGATTGCAGGACACTATATAATTGTAGACCTTCGGCGAGCGCACGTAAGATGTTGGTGGCATAGGTTAGGCGCATGACTAACGTGCTTCAATGACTAAGCAGAGTCGTCTTGTGAATCTACTATTATGGAGCCTACTATTTAAGCTTATACAGCATATCCTTGTCGGATCCGCCGACAGAGATGACATACATTGCTGTCTTCTATGTACGATGTGGAAGCCTCGGATGAGGCCGCGGTCTCCATCAGAGCCAACAAACTAGCGAAGGTAAGGAATTGAGCACATGAACAGAGTAGCAGAACATAGTTCACAACCTGTCAAGAAAAAGATCCAGCTGTGTGAGAGCATATCCACACACGTGATGGTGCTTGATAGAGCCAAGCCTTAATATAGGATAATGCTGGACTAATAGATTAGAGAAAACTGCAAGATTATTGAAGCACATGTACAGCGATGGCACTAGAATGGGCACAGTCTGTCCACGGTGAAAGGCAAAATAAGTATAGGCAATTTGCGCTGTAATGATCTTAAGTAGTGCAATAAGAACAGTACAGGTGGAACCAAGGGACAGCTTTTTGGGAGGAGGCGCAGGCTAGAGCCTGTTAAAGGAGAAATTGGAGATAGGAGGAGATAGAGGACTTTCTGACTAAAATTCAGCCAGGCAAACAATGATGAGAAGAACATTTCCAGAGAATCTAGAGAAGCCATGCCCTCACTAACCTGGGCATTTAGCCTATCGCCTTCCAATTCTCCTTGATCCCTTCCCATCCTGGGCCTGGCAAAGTCTATGAGAATGAAGACTCTAGGATTCTTATGCATTACAACTTTGAGTTAGTGTTGGCTAATTCCTAAGAATTTCAGGCCTGGCGGGCATCGTAGGAGAGTTGCGTGGTAAGACAGTTAGAGTGCAATAAATGCAAGTGCAACTCTGCCCCCAGAGCTGCCAGGAACTTCAAGTCCTTGAAGAAGTTCCATCAAGGTTGATTGCGAATACACCGCATGTCAGGAAGAGCTAT
>BHFT01062955.1:0-21819 GCA_004320025.1 Laticauda laticaudata | reverse complement strand
ACCAAACTGACACACTTTTTTTCCAGCTTTCTTCTGTTCCCGAGCTGTCCCAGCTTCAGCAGCTTTAATGGCTGCCTTTCCAACGCTGGCAAAAAGGGCTTCTCCTGGATCTACCAGGGACTTTGCGATGTCCCTGGGATTGACAGGATGTGCCTTCCTCTGTCACCATCTCTACGGGACAGTTTAGGTCCATTGGGACCGTCCTGCAATGGAGATATCAGCAGTGATCTTGGAGCTTAAAGATCTCATGCTGTACTGCTGTGACACAAGCTCCGCCCTCCAGGATGAGCTTCTACTTCTGAGGTGAGTTTCTGCTTCTGAGTTTCTTCTCTTTTTAGGGGAAATATTCTGCCTTTTTAATATTTCCTAGGATATTTCAATTTTTCTAGGAGAGGGGTGGGTGCTAATTTCCTACAGAGTGTTGAACAAAAAGACTTCCAAGGACCCTCCTAACTCTGTTATTCAGTTAACCCAAACTCATCCAGCATCCAGCATTGGCTTCCCTTTAATGGTTAACAGCTAGTCTTCGTCCTGGCTGTTTCAGAAGGCGGATTTGCTTGGGAAGGAGAAGAAAATGGAGGTGGGGATTTGATCATGCCTGAATCAGGTGTGGTGGTTAAGGTATTGGCTGCAGATTAAGTGTCAGGATTCCAGCAGTTACTCCAATTAAATCATGAGTCTCGAGCCACACTTCCAAAACTTCAAAAATTTATTAGAAGTCAACATGTTGGTATGACCTGGGCAAAGCTGACTCTGAGATAAAACATTTTCTATACATGTTTTATGGTTGTCACTAGGAGGATCTGGTTCCAGGTTTCTCTTAAGAAGAAAAAACTCACTGGATGACTTTGGCGACCTAATCTCTTTCAGCCCAGTCTTTCTCTCAGGGCTGCTATTGTGAAGAAACATTAGGCATATATGTGTGACCTTGACTTCCTGAAGGAAAGAAGGGATATAAATTTAAGCATATAAGACACAGATCTAAAAACTAATAAATGCTATTTTTGATGCCTCTGACTCAGATGCTATCTTAACAGAATAATAAAATAACAGAGTTGGAAGGACCTTGGAAGTTTTCTAGCCTTACCCGCTGCTTAAGATGGAGAACCTAATCCATTGTCCAATCTCTTCTTTAAAATCTTGGTTGTCCAATCTCTTCTTTAAAATCTTCAATGATCCACAATTTCTGAATGCAAGCCATTCCACTGACTAATTGTTCTAACTGTCTGGAAATTTCTTCTTAATTCTAGGTTGGTTCTCTCATTGATTAATTTCCATTCATTGCTTCTTGTTCTGTTTTCAGGTGTTTATCTTATTAAAAGTGTGTAGATGTGTTGGAAGAAATATCCTCCTGGGTTCAGTTCCAAGTGGGGAAGAAGACACTGGAAACATGGAGGCTGTTTGGAAGGTTTAATGGTGGACAGGACCACATGGCCTGGAGCTCCAGAATGAAAAGGAAGGATGATCACATGCTCCAAGGTGAAGGAAGAGATCAAGAAAGGGCTGAGATGCTGAGAGTGCCTGGGTTTTATAACCTTTGTTGGGCTTTGAATTGAAGCTTGTTTCTAATTGGTTGTCAGACTCCCATGGGGCCATGCAGGGGCAACTCTGTAGGCTGTCCTGAGTTCCAGGCTTGGTTGAGCATTGCTGGATGATGATGCACTGAAAGGGCTTTTGACAATTGCTATAGCTTTACCTGGAGATCTTTGTTATATAAAGTATTCTGGCTCAGGCTTTAATGGCTCACCCATTAACAAAGGTGGGGATGAGTTTCTGTTTCTGAGGTGAGTCTCTGCTTCTGAGTTTCTACTCTTTTTAGGGGAAATATTCTGTCTTTTTAATATTTCCCAGAATATTTCAATTTTCTAGGAGAGGGGTGGATATTAACTTCCTACAGATGCCTTGGAGAAATAGTGACACCTCCTTTTTTTTTTTTTTTGGTAAGCAAGGGAGGTCTCCTCCCTCTTTGGGTTTTACCTGCTACTAAATAATTTGTAAAAACACTCTTTTAAAGACCCATTTCTCAAGCCAACAACTCTCAGAGCTGTCCTCAGATTCATGAAGGTGGTCGTGCAGAAAACAGACTTTTTTTTGTCTCAGCTGATCCAGCTGGCCCCAACCTTGAACCAATTAGGAGAAACAAGAGGTATTCTGACCCAGCCACCCAAACACAACAAACCCTGTGATGTGAACTCAAAATATTCCTTTATTAGGAATACCAGGAGGCCTGGTAAAAAAATTATCTTGCAAGCTAACAAGTCTGGCTGGCCAGAAGATGAAGTTATCTGCCATATCTATTCATCTCCACCTCCCACCTTTTATCCCCAGAACTAGGTTGGGATTTCACTAGCAGTGGTGGCTCTTTCTTCCCAAGGATCGGCCTACGGATTACCACTGCTCTCCTCTTCTTTGCCTTCTGCTCAGCCGCATATCAGGAACTAGATACAGCTGTTCCTCCTCTTCCTCATCAGCCACCTCCAGACCTGGTGGCTGTTGACTTTCCATCTGAGGGCTGACAGACAGCCCAGGCTCCAACTCCAATTCTGACTCCGAATCCCTCCCTCCCTCTCTCTCTCTGCCAGCTCCATTCCCTCTTCCCCCTCAGAGCTCACAGGTTGCCTTGATGCTGACCCTGACTGTCAGCTTTGGAAGCCATATTGAGATTTGATGCTCCCATGCTGCCACAATTAAGCCTGAGAAAGTGGGAGGGAGGAATTCATTTGAATATATCTAGTTAGACAAAATAAAATTATTTTGCTGGTTCAAAGTCACTGAGTGTGGCGCATAATGAAATGGGAATCTTACTTTCGTACGGATGGGGATTGGAGCATGTGATGTGGCTAAAGGGGGATGGATTTGTAGTTTTGACTTTCACAAAGAAGCCTGAAATTTCCAAATTCAGGATTCTTCAGATGTGCCAATTACTATCCAATTAAAGGAACCTTTGAGAGATGTCTGTCTCAGAGTTATTGGTTGGAATGGAGGGTTGCTGGAATGCTGACATCTGACTCCCACTCATCCTCCTCCTCTGATTCAGCTGCTGGAGGGGCTAGTGGCCACAAGCCCCAACAAAAGGGATGCTGACTATGATTAACAGTAGCAGACTGCCTCAAGAGATGAAGGACAGTCCAACTTGCAGGGAGAATCAAGATGCAAGAATCCTACATTAAGAATGTTGTTCTAAATTAGCGGTCGTCAACCGGTGGGCCATGAGAAAATTTTGGTAGGCCGCAGAGAAATCTCACCCCCAGAGCACCCCCCTCAAAGCAACTAATCCAGGCTGTGCAAAACATAAAGCTGTGCCACTCACATGGCCTGTGGGAACCCTCCCCACCCGCTTACTTCCTTACCCGGCAAACATGCCTACTAAATTGCTATTTTTCCGACCATCAGCTGTTCTGCTGTTCCGGGAGATTTAGATTAGCTAGGAAGCAAGAAGTGGATTTCTTGCTTTCTAGGTAGTCTTTAGATCTTCAGCTCTGCTTTTAAGCACAGCTGAACCTCCCTTCGGCCTGAAGGTTCTATTATTCAATGCAGACTCACAGCAAGCAAATTTTATGTGACAGACTGAGCTAACCAATGGCAGATAGATAGATCACTGAATGATTCTGTGAGCAACTCAATCTGCCTGCCTATTTTGCCTGATTTTGGGTAAAAGTTGCTCTTTTTTAAATAAAAAATTCAATATTTATATAAATATTTTTAATATTTGCATACAAGCCATGCCCAGCCAGTCACATGACCACCAAGCCACACCCACAAATTAGGTCACACCCACAGAATCACTTAGTGGTCCCTGGGATTTAAAATTATGAGTTTGGTGGCCCCTGAGGTCCAAAAGGTTGGGGACCCCTGTTCTAAATAACTTTCCTCAATATCATCATCCTTGAGGCAAGTGTGTCCAGTTCCCAGAATTATCAGCCTAGCCATCATGGCTGGAGAATGGTGGGAATGAAACTTTGCACATCTAACAACACCTATTCCCAGGTTTGAGAAGGAAATGTGGGTGTCTTTTAATAGCAAAGTCTATATTTAAAATTTGGGGAGGAGAGTGAGAACTACAGTAAGCAAACCAATGATGTAAGATAGGCAGACTCCTATTACATTTATAGGCAAGACTTAATTTTTCTGCTTTCTTTCTAAATTAGGTCTTTTTCTTGCTTTACAGCCCACTTTAAGTTGGATGGCAATTTTTGATGTCCAGAAAACATGTCCATGACTGCTGAGTTCCCTAGTTCTGTGGCTTCTATTCCATCCACTGTACACTGCCTTCACTTATTCTGCAACAGCTGTTTCCCACCATTTAAAAACCCAAAGGATATTTGTTTGTTCAGTTAAATATATACTTGGAAAGGGGAGGGGGAGCATAATGGTCCTAAAATAGTTCAAAATGTAACTCAGCAGCTGCAAGATGGAATGTGGCAAACTCTGCTTCATGTCTATCCATGAAGTACTGAGTACAGTACTGAACACAGCTTGTTGCTCTGGTCCATGTTATGCTTTGAGACTTAACCACTTCGATACTAAGACGTGAATCCTAAAGAAATGTCATTCTACCATTTCTCAATGAAAGGAAGAAGAAGTAGAAGAGAAAGTTGTTTGATTTCCATTTAGTCCTTGCTTTTAAAACGTAACACCTAGCTGATCTTGGCTAATCCCGAACTGCATCCAGTTTTGGTCACCACACTACAAAAAAGATTTTGAGACTTTGGAAAAAGTTCAGAGAAGAGCAACTAAGATGATTAAAGGCCGGGAGACTGAAACATATGCAGGATTTGAGTTTGGCTAGTCTAGAGAAAAGAAGGAGTAGGGAGTGACATGATAGCAATGTTTCAGTATTTGAGGGGCTGCTACAAAAAAGAGGGAGTCAAGCAATTTTCCAAAGTACCTGAGGGCAAGGCAAAAAGCAATGAATGGAAACTACTCAAAGAGAAAAGCAACCTGGAATTGAGGAGAAACTTCCTTTTACACTGAGAACAATTAATCAGTAAAATGACTTGCCTGCAGAAGTTATGAGTGCTTCATCAGTGGAGGTTTTTGAGAAGAGGCTGGAGAGCCACTTGTCTGAAATGGTATAGTCTCCTGCTAGACAAGGGGATTGGATTAGAAGACCTCCAAGGTCCCTTCCAGCTCTATTCTGACTGATTTAAAACACTGACATATAACATATTTATTCATTGTGATGAATGACAGTTCTTGAAAACCATAAGACAGTGTGGATGTTAAAATCTTTATATCTTTGTTAACACTTTGAGTTTTGTGTTTACATGGTCCCATTCCATTCCATTCCATTCTATTCCATTCCATTCCATATTTTGTATTCTATTCTACTTTATTCTTTATTTCATTCCATTTCATATTTTCTATTCTGTTCTGTTCTATTTTTTCCCATTCCATTCCATTCTATTCTACTTGATTCTAATATTTTTTTTATTCAACAACTGCTGTTCTCTTGTCCTTGACTCTTAGGACCTTCACATACAGTTTCTTTGGAAATAATATAGAAGCGGTATGATATCATTTCTGTTCCCAGTTTAGCCAGCAATTCTAGAATTTCCAAATGGCCTCTGATCAAAGTACTAATTGTCTACCCCGGTGAGCTTTTGCAGGGATCACCAAAAGTCACCAGGATGTATGCTGCCATCTGCTTGGGAAAAAAAAAAAAACCCNAGTCACCAGGATGTATGCTGCCATCTGCTTGGGAAAAAAAAAAAAACCCTGGGGTTTAAAAGTAGCTGGTATGGAAGAACAGATGCTCAAAACAAAGCAATGCCAACCTAGTCAAAAATAGTTGCAATCATACCAGGGATTTTTTTTTTAATCCCATTTACAACTTCAGCAATATTCCTTCTGTTTGGGAGGAACACAGAGCTGACTCACTCAAAATGAAATAGCTACTGCTTTAATAAATATTTCAAGTCTAGGGATGATTGGATGGAGAGTTTCTGCAGAGGGAAATCTCAGGGTGACCAACACATGCTTAGTAAACAAAATGCCATATCTGAAAAAAACCCAAAACCAAATGGAGGCAGCTGACAAGTTTATCACTGGGTCTGTTCCTCAGTAGGAATTGGTCTGCCTCTTTTGGCAAACTCTGGGGAGGGAAAGCCAGTATCTTGCAGTTCAACCTGTGATTTATTAGTTGGAAAGCACAGATCTTTTCCACAGCTGCCCTTAGTTTAAATTGTTTCCTAAACAGTTATAAGGAATTGAGGGGTTTCAGAGTTGTGCAATTTATGATGGTACTGCTAAAGGAGAATATTTGTAGCTCAGATTTGAAATGAGGCCTTGCAGATATTTCATTACCCAAGTAGACAACATCATCAGTGCTGGAAGGGATTGAGGTTTGCTCTCTGTCTGCTTTGTAAGCATTAGTGAAAGTGTTCTTGTTGGTTCTTTCATTAGGTTGTTGGGGTGAAGAGAAGAGAAGAGAAGAGAAGAGAAGAGAAGAGAAGAGAAGAGAAGAGAAGAGAAGAGAAGGAAGAGAAGAGAAGAGAAGAGAAGAGTTGAAGGACCTTGGAGGTCTTCTAGTCTACCCCCCTACTCAGCAGGAATCCTACATCACTTCAGACAAATTGCTTGTCCAATCTCCTCTTAAAAAACTTCCAGTGTTGGAGCACCATTCAAAACTTCTGGAAGCAAGTTGTTTCCATGATTTCTAACGCTCAACGAAATGCCTCCTTAGTTCTAGGTTGCTTCTTTCCTCCTGTCACACAGCAACCAACAGATGAAAGAGGATGTAAAATGGAGAGAAAACTTGCCATCTGTTGTGAGTAACACTGATGCTTCTGTTCTGTATTCACTGGTCCTTTCATCCTCTCTATCCGATCCAGCATCCATCGACTGACATTTCATCCGCTCAAAAAGTTTTGAGCGCACAAAACTTTTGAGCGGAAAATGTATCAACGCATACCATTCTGCATCCGCAACGCGTACGGGGAATATCTTTCTACATCCCGTCGTCATACGTTACGCGTCGCTTTTATCGCTAGACATCCACTGGCGTATCCGCGAACTCAAATCTGCTCCAGACGGAAAATGGACACAGGGAGGAAGTTGAAACGGACGCGAATGGACACTCAGCATTAGTATGCATGGACGGAGAAAGGATGAAAGCAGATGGCAAGCTCGCAGACAATGCATTAAAATGCGAAAAAACGTTCGCAGAGGGACGGTAACTCTCGAGTATTTAGGATGTCTGCGGATGCCTAGAGGATGCCAAAAGGACATCGAGTGGGAAAACCTATATTTCCTATAAACAAGGGGGGGAAACTCACCTGGATTCACTTTCAGTCCAGCAGCCTTGCGGGTGCAGACCTCTTCAGCCTTCTCTTGCTCTTGCTCTTCCAACAGCCATCCAATCATTCTCCACCATGGTCATCACACACTCCTTTTGGAACCACCATCGTTCTGCCAACAGTGCGAAGGCCATGCGTACAGGCTCTATTCACTGTTCAAATGAAGAAAAGGAGGAGCCCAAGAAGCGTCTGGGTCCGAAGATGGATCGCAGAAGAGCAGAGTACAGACTGTATAAACAAGCTGATGGTGGAGCTGAGGAAAGAAAAAAAAAAATAAAAAAAAAAAAAAAAAAAAACGAACTCGTGCATTCCAGAATTCATGAGGATGCCGCCAGCCATGTTGACGAAAGTTGTGGAGCGGCTGACACCAGGTTGACGAAGCAGAGCACAACTTTCCAGCCAGCCTTGGACCCTGGGCTCAAGGTGGCACTGACTCTGCACCACCTGGCCTCAGATCACGTACGGAACATGACAGTACGGCTGGAGGTGCCCACACAACACCATCCACGGCATTGTGGTCAGAGAAGTGTGGCAGGCCATCGAATCGAAGATACATGGAGGAGCTCCTCCATGCCCTCCACTTAACAAGGCTGAAGAACTCTCTCGCAGAGGCATACTTATCAGAAGTGGAACTTCCCCCACACCGTTGAGCCATAGATGGCAAGGCACGTGGCCTGCAAAGCTCCAGCCAAGTCAGGGTCCACCTTACCAACAACTATCAGCTTCTTCAGCTCATCCTCTTCACCATGGTCGATGCTACTACCAAGTTGCATGTACATCCGATGCTTCAGGACACGTAGCTTCAGATGACCATGGTTCCAACAAATGCCAGTCACCTCAAGGAGGGGCTGGAATGCAACATCATCATGGCTTCCCAGATCCACCCCCCTGCCAACGACACACAGATGTGCCCTCTTCATCATGGGGCGATGACACCTTCTTCCCTCTCAGAACCGCTAACCATCCTGAAGCCTACACTCTACAAGATGCCTCACCCATGAAGAGGGGATCGTCTCAACCTCACAGGTGATCCAGGGAAGGCGGGTCGGTGGGAGAATGCCTTTCGGTATCCTGCGCCAGAAGGTTCAGGTACTTCTCACCACCATGCAGCATCTCCCACAAACCTGAGGAGGATCCGTGGAAGCTTGCTGCATCCTGCACAATCTCATGGACCACCCACTACCAGTGTTTGGCAGAAACAGGGCTCATGGACCTCTCCAACAACAATGGGGGACATGGAACCTGGTGAATGAAGGCAAAAAGGGCGAAACTTGATAATACTCAGATGTGCAAGCCCCAACAGAGCTTCACGTGAAGGGAAGAAGCAGCGCAACCTCCTGAAACACTGGTGCAACTCCGCAGCGGGAGCAGTAGAGTTGGCAAGAGAGGATGGTAGATGCTTAATGGATGCTTCCTTCAGCCCTGTCTGTGCACTGATGAGATTGGGCCAGGGTATGTTGAGTGGCCTACAATGACAGGGCATTTTAAAGAGTTGTGTTTATGTTGAAATGTGTGGATTCATGATTACATTGTATTTGATTAATAAAGGGCCAAAGGTTTGGCACCTGGGAGGGTGGACCATACAGTCCTTACTATGCTTGCACTGGAGGCTTTTTATCCCCACTGCTTCCTTACCCACTCCACACTGACTTTCCTAACCCATCCCACAACTATTACCCATCCCACATGATATCCCTGCCCCACCCACTGCTATCCTACCATCCACAAGCATGCAAACGCCGATCTTTAAACCATTTGTCTAAAGTTTCCACCAAGGACTTTATTAAACTAAAGATTAAATGAAGCAAGTTGTGAAGCAAAGATAATCTTTATTAAATAACAAGCTGTAAAAATGTACCCCTCAAGTGTCCCAAGCCAAAAGATAAAAGTCTTTTATCTGTTTTTCCTCAACCTAAATAAAATACCCTTTTAGTATTTTATCCTTAAACAGTGTAGCCACCCCAGTCTCTGGCAAAACTCTTCTCAGTCACTCTGCAGGTGTGCCCATAGTTTCAGGGGTGAAGGCGATCCATGTTGCTGTGGAGGTGGCTGCTGCTGGAGTACTGGTCTGAGGCGCCATTGGGGTGCCTGCCCCTGAGAGGACAACAGGGGACGTGTGTGGAGGAAGCTCTCAGAAAGCTGGCTCAGTCCTGTTGATGTGAGACCCCTTCCTCCAGGACATGGGGTGTTCAGCCCAATACTGATGAAAGATGTTCTGCAGCCGGGCTTGGCTGTCGGGGTGGAGGTAAGGAGGAGTGTGTGGGGCTGTCTGGTCGCATCTGAGCGAGGTGAGGCATGGGTGGCATCTGTGGCTACTGGCGGACATCTAGTTTGGCATGAGGTGGCACGGTGCATCGGTGGCATCGTGTAGCCACCGGTGGCGTCATTGGCACCGGTGGCGTTCGACTATACCTGATGCCTGGACTGGAAGGGACTGCTTGTAGCTGCTGGAGCTCCTTGGTAAGCCATTAGCCTTGGTAGGTGAGGCCTGTGGAAAGGCCTTGGAAGGTAGTGAACACCCACCTGGGTGGAGGAGCGACCTGGACTGGGTGGGAGCAGTTCAGCTGCGGTCTGGAAAGGGTTGTGAAGAAAACCGTGGATCCTGTTCTTTATCACCTGTACTGTGATTTGGGACATGTTCATGAGATGTCTGGTTGACGTACGTGAGGAAGGGCTTTGCGGTTGGAGGATGGGACGTTGTGTTGTACCCAACTGAGAGAGGAGATCTAATGCTGCCTTCTGATGGGTTCCCCGTGATTTCCAGCAGGATAGTGTGGTCTGCACCTCCGGTCTGGCTCTCTGCCTGCTTTCCTCTGAGCTGGGGGTGGATGTGGGTTGCGTCTCTGGTGGAAGTGCCCTCTCCTTGGCTTCCCACTGCGTCAGGGGGTCCTCACATGCTCCCCACGGGAGTGCAGCTGTCGGGGAGCGTCTACGTCGCGGACGCTCCACAGATACCTGCCTGGACACAGGACGCTGACTCTTGGCCAGAGAGGACTGGTTCTCTGCAGGTGCCTGATCGAGAGAGGGTTGTGAGAGGGACTGTCCTCGTGTTGCGCGGGACTCACCCTCCAAGAAGCTGCATCAAGAATTGGCCTCGTGTCATGGTCACTGGCGACAGTCTTACATGGCCATGGCCAATTTGAGCGTGCAGGCTTCATGGAGGGTGCATGAGTCCGCGCACCAGGAGGAGCAGTCCCTCTCACAACCTCTCTCTCAGGCAGGCCTGCAGAACGCAATCCTTCTTCTGGCCAAGAGTTCAGCTCCTGTGTCCAGGCAGGTATCTGTGGAGCGTGCCGCACGACGTAGACTCCCCGACAGTGCACTCCCCGTGGGGAGCATGTGGAGGACCCGCCTTGACGCAGTGGAGAAGGAGAGGGCACTTCCACCAGAGACCAACCCACATCCACCCCCAGCTCCAGAAAGCAGGCAGAGAGCCAGAACCGGGGTGCAGAGCCACACTATTCCTGCTGGAAATCAGGGACACCAATCAGAGCAGCATAGATCTCCCTCTACAGTTGGTACACCCTACCAAGTCCCATGTCCTCCAACCGCCAAAGCCTTCCTCACGTACGTCAACCAGACCCATGAACACTGTCCAAATCACAGTACAGGTGATAAAGAACGATCACGGTTTCTTCAACAACCCTCCAGACCACCGCTGAAACGGCGTGTCCACCCAGTCCAGTCTGCTCCTCCACCCCATAGGTTTGTCACTACCCTTCCAAGGCTTCCAGCAGGCCCTCACGCTACCAAGGCTATGGTACCGGAGCTCCAAGCAACAAGCAGCCCCTTCCCAGTCCAGGCACAGGTATATCGAACGCCACGTGTGCCAATGACGCCACCGCGTGCTACAGAATGCCACCTGATGCCACCGATGCCACCCATGCCACAGATGTGCGCCATGTCCAGCAGATTGCCACCCATTTGCCTCACTCGCTCAGTGCAGACAGACACGCCCCACTGACATCCTCCTTCCTCCACCCACCAGCCAAGCCCGGCTCAGCACATCTTTCATCAGTATCTGGGGGCTGACAGCCCATGTCCTGGAAGGAAGGGGTCTCAACATCAACAGGACTAGCCAGCTTTCTGTGAGCTTCCTCCCACACACCGTCCCCTGTTGTCCTCTCGGGGCCAGGCACCCCATGGCGCCTCAGACCAGTTTACCCAGCAGCAGCCATCCTCCACAGCACATGGACCCTTCAACCCCCTGAAACTTGGGCAGCACTCAGAGTGACTGAGAGCAGGCCAGAGAACTGGGTGGCTACCTGTTTAGGAATAAAATACCTAAAAGTATTTTATTTAGGTGAGGATAAAAGATAAAAGACTTTATCTTTGCTTGGGAACCACTTGGGGCATTTTGGCTTTTACAGCTTGTTATTAATAAAGAGATATCTTTGCTTCACACACTTGCTTCATTTATAATTTATATAATATAAAGTCTTGTGTGGAAACTAATTTTAGAAATGGTTTTAGCTGTATGCATGCTTGTGGGTAATGAGAAGATAGCAGTGGGGTGGGCAGGGATACCTGTGGGATAGGAGTATAAGTTGTGGATGGGTTAGGCATAGGCAGTGGGATGCGGTAAGGATAGCAGTGGGATAGATAAGCCTCCCAGTGCAGCATAGTAGACTGTATGGTCCACCGCTCCCAGGGTGCCAAAACCTTTGCCCTTATTATCAATAACAATGTAATCATTATTCCACACATTTCAACATAAACACAATCTTTTATTAAATGCGCTGTTCATTGTAGGCGCACTCAACATTACCTGGCCCAATCTCAATCAGTGTGATGAGACAGGCTGAAGGAAGCATTCCATAAGCATCTCCATTCCTCTCTGCCCTCTACTGCTCAGCTGCCGGAGTTGCACCAGTGTTTCAGGAGGTTGCGCTGGCTTCTTCCCCTTCACGTGAAGCTCTGTTGGGGCCTTGGCCACATCCTGATATCTATCGAAGTTTCGCCCTTGCCTTCATTTCAGGCATGGTTCCATGTCCCATTGCCTTGCTTGGGAGGTCGCATGAGCCTGTTCTGCAACACTGGGGTAGTGGTGTGCATAGATTGTGCAGCGATGCAGCAAGCTCCCGATCCTCCTCACGGTTTGTGGGAGATGCTGCATGGTGGTGAGAAGTACTGAACCTTTTGGCCAGGATACGCAAAGGCATTCTCCACACCCGCCTTTGGCCTGGACAGCCTGTAGTTGAAGATTCCCGCTCCTTCATGGGTGAGGCAGTCTTAGGTGTAGGGCTTCATGAGGTGGTTCTGAGGGGAGAAGGTGTCATCCCCCATGATGAAGTAGGGCACATCTTGTGTGTCTGTTGGGCACGGGGGGTTGCGATCCTGGGAAGCCCAGTTGAGTGATGTTTCATTCCAGCCCCTCCTTGAGGTGACTCGGCATTGTATACCTGGGCATCTGAAGCTAACCTGTTTGCCTGAAGCATCGATTCATGAACTTGTAGTCAGCATCGACCATGGTGAAGAGGATGATGCTGAAGAAGCCTGTGTAGTTGTGGTAAGTGGACCCTGACTTGGCTGGAGCTTTGCAGTGCCACGTGCTTGCCATTCTATGGCTCCAACGGTGTGGGGAAGTTCCACTTCTGATAGCATGTGCTCCTGCAAACTTTCTTCCACCTTGTTAAGTGGAGGGGCACCTGGAGGAGCTCCTCCATGTATTCTTCCGATGATGCCGCACCCTTCTCTGACCGCAAATGCTGATGGTTTGCTTTGTGGCACCCTCCAGCCGTACTGCAATGTTCCTGTAACGTGATCCCTGAGGCCAGGTGGTGCAGAGTCAGTGCCACCTTGAGCCAGGGTCCAGGCCTGGGCTGGAAAGTTTGGTGCTCTGGCTCGTCAACCTGGGTGTCAGCCGCATCCACAACCTTTGTCAACATGGCTGGCGGCATTCCTCAATGAAGTTCTGGAATGCACGAGTGTCTTCTTTCCTCAGCTCCACATCAGCTTGTTATACAGTCTGTACTCTGCTCTTCTGGCGATCCATTCTCGGCACCAGACGCTTCTTGCGCTGCCTCCTTTTCTTCATTTAGAACAGGTGAAAGAGCCTGTAGATGGCTTCCACTGTTTGCAGAACGATGTGGCTTCCAAAAGGAGTGATGTGAATGGATCCGATGGTGTGAGATGCATTCGATGCTGTTGGAAGAGCAAGAGCAAGAGCAGGCTGAAGAGGTCTGCACGCAAAGGCTGCTGGAGCTGAAAGTGAGATCCAGGTGAGTTCCCTTCCCCTTTTTATAGGAACATATAGGTTGTTCCACTCGATGTCCTTTTGCATCCTCTAGGCAATCCTGCAGACATCCTAAATATCCGAAATACGTCCCCCTGCGAACGTTTTTTCGCATTTTAATGCATTGTATGCGAGCTGCCATCTGGCTTTCATCCTTTCCTCCGTCACTGCTACTAATGCCTGAGTGTCCATCTCCGCGTCCGTTTCACTTCCTCCTGTGTCCATTTCGCTGGAGCAGATTTGAGTCGGGCGGATTACGCAGTGGAATGTCTAGCGGATATAGCGGACAGCGTACGTTTATGACGACGGATGTGTAGAACAGATAGTTCCCCGTACGCGTTGCGGATGCAGATGGATTGCGTTGGGATACATTTTCCGCCTCCAAAAAGTTTTGTTGCAGCTCAAAACTTTTTGGCGGGATGAAATGTCAGTCGATGGATTGCTGGACGGATAGAGAGGATGAAAAACGGACGCAGTGAATACCAGAACAGAAGCATCGTGTTAACCAACAGATGGGCAGTGTTTTCTCTCCATTTGTTACTCCTCTTTCCATCTGTGGATGCTGTGTGACCAGAGGAACGAGCAACCTAGAACTAAGGAGGAATTTCTTGAGCGTTAGAATCAGTTGGAACAACTTGCTTCCAGAAGTTGATTGTGCTCCACACTGGAAGTTTTTAAGAGGAGATTGGACAACAATTTGTCTGAAGTGATGTAGGATTTCCTGCCTGAGTAGGGGGGTAGACTAGAAGACTCCAAGGTCCCTTTCCAACTCTTCTCTTCTTCTTCTCTTCTCTTCTCTTCTCTTCTCTTCTCTTCTCTTCTCTTCTCTTCTCTCTCTTCTTCTTCTTTTCTTCTTACCCAAACAATCCTAATGAAAGAACCAACAAGAACACTTTCACTAATGCTTACAAAGCAGACAGAGAGCAAACCTCAATCCCTTCCAGCACTGATGAATGTTGTCTACTTGGTAATGAAATATCTGCAAGGCTCATTTCAAATCTGAGCTACAAATTCTCCTTAGCGAGTACCATCATAAATTGCACAACTCTAAACCCCTCAATTCCTATAATAACGTTTAGGAAACAATTTAAACTAAGGGCAGCTGTGGAAAAGATCTGTGCTTTCCAACTAATAAATACAGGTTGAACGCAAGATACTGGTTTCCCTCCCCAGAGTTTGCAAAAGACGCAGACCAATTCCTACTAGGGAACAGACCCAGTGATAAACTTGTCAGCTGCCTCCATTTGGTTTTTGGGTTTTTTTCAGATATGGCATTTTGTTTACTAGCATAGGCTTGTTGGTCACCCTGAGATTTCCTCTGCAGAAACTCTCCATCCAATCATCCCTAGACTTGAAATATTTATTAAAGCAGTAGCTATTTCATTTTGAGTGAGTCAGCTCGTGTGTCCTACCAAACAGAAGGATATTTGCTGAAGTGTTATGGGATTAAAAAAAAAAATCCCTGGTATGATTGAACTATTTTTGACTAGGTTGGCATTGCTTTGTTTTGGCATCTGTTCTTCCATACCAGCTACTTTAAAACCCAGGGTTTTTTTTTTTTTTCCCAAGCAGATGGCAGTTACATCCTGGTGACTTTTGGTGATCCTGCAAAAGCTCACCGGGGTAGACAATTAGTACTTTTGATCAGAGAGGCCATTTGGAAAATTCTAGAATTGCTGGCTAAACTGGAACAGAAATGATATCATACCGCTTCTATATTATTTCCAAAGAAACTGTATTGTGAAGGTCCTAAGAGTCAAGACAAGAGAACAGCAGTTGTTGATAATAAAAAATATTAGAATCAAGTAGATAGAATAGAATAGAATGGAATGGGAAAAAATAGAACAGAACAGAATAAGAAAATATGAAATGGAATGAAATAAAGAAAAAAGTAGAATAGAATACAAAATATTGGAATGGGATGGAATAGAAAATATGAATGGAATGGACCATGTAAAACAAAACTCAAAGTGTTTAAAAAGATATAAAGATTTTTACATCCACACTGTCTTATGGTTTTACAAGAACTGTCATTCATCACAATGAATAAATATGTATATGTCAGTGTTTTAAATCAGTCAGAATAGAGCTGGAAGGGACCTTGGAGGTCTTCTAATCCAATCCCCTTGTCTAGCAGGAGACTATACCATTTTCAGACAAGTGGCTCTCCAGCCTCTCTTAAACCTCCACTGATGAAGCACTCATAACTCTGCAGGCAAGTCATTTTACTGATTAATTGTTCTCCAGGGTAAAAGGAAGTTTCTCCTCAATTCCAGGTTGCTTTTCTCTTTGATAGTTTCCATTCATTGCTTTTTGCCTTTGCCCTCAGGTACTTTGGAAAATTGCTTGACTCCCTCTTTTTTGTAGCAGCCCCTCAAATACTGAAACATTGCTATCATGTCACTCCCTACTCCTTCTTTTCTCAGACTAGCCAAACTCAAATCCTGCATATGTTTCAGTCTGCCGGCCTTTAATCATCTTAGTTGCTCTTCTCTGAACTTTTTCCAAAGTCTCAAAATCTTTTTGTTAGTGTGGTGACCAAAAAATGGATGCAGTTTCGGGATTAGCCAAGATCAGCTACGGTGTTACGTTTTAAAAGCAGGACTAAATGGAAATGAAAAAACTTTCCTCTTTCTCTTCTTCTCTTCATTGAGAAATGGTAGAATGACATTTCTTTAGGATTCACGTCTTTGATACGAAGTGGTTAAGTCTCTCAAAGCATAACATGGACCAGAACAACAAGCTGTGTTCAGTACTGTACTCAGTACTTCATGATAGACATGAAGCAGAGTTTTGCCACTTCCATCTCTGCAGCTGCTGAGTTACATTTTGAACTATTTTAGGACCATTATGCTCCCCCTCCCTCTTTCAAGTATATATTTAACTGAACAAACAAATATCCTTTGGGTTTTTAAATGGTGGGAAACAGCTGTTGCAGAATTAAGTGAAGGCAGTGTACAGTGGATGGAATAGAAGCCACAGAACTAGGAAACTCAGCAGTTCATGGACATGTTTTCTGGACATCAAAAATTGCCATCCAACTTAAAGTGGGCTGTAAGCAAGAAAAGACTTTAATTTAGAAAGAAAGCAGAAAAATTAAGTCTTGCCTATAAATGTAATAGGAGTCTGCCTATCTTACATCATTGGTTGCGTTACTGTAGTTCTCACTCTCCTCCCCAATTTAAATATAGACTTTGCTATTAAGACACGCACAATTTCCTTTCCAAACCTGGGAATAGGTGTTGTTTTAGATGTGCAAAGTTTCATTCCCACCATTCTCCAGCCATTGGCTAGGTGATAATTCTGGGAACTGGACCACACTTGACCTCAAGGATGCTGATATTGAGGAAAGTTAATTAAACACCGGGGTCCCAACCTTTGTTGGACCTCAGGGACACCAAACTCATAATTTCTAAATCCAGGGACACTAAGTGTTTCTGGTGGGTTGTGACCTAATTTGTGGGTGTGCTTGGTGGTCATGTGGACTGTGCTGGGCATGGCTTGTATGGGCGCAAATATTAAAACTTTTATATAAATTATTTATGAATTTTTTATTTAAAAAAGAAGCATCTTTTACCACAAATCAGGCAAAATAGGCAGGCAGATTGACGTTGCTCACAGAATCATTCAGTGATCTACTATCTGCCATTGTTAGCTCACCCTGTTCTGTCACATAAAATTGCTTGCTGTTGGAGCTCCATGACATAATAGAACTTCAGGCCGAAGGGAGGTTCAGCTGTCTTTAAAAGCAGAGCTGAGATCTAAAGACTACCTAGAAAGCAGAAATCCACTTCTTGCTTCCTAAGCTAATCTAAATCTCCCGGAACAGCAGAACAGCTGATGGTTCGGAAAAAATAGCAATTTAGTAGCATGTTTGCCGGGTTAAGGAAGTAAGCGGGTGGGGAGTTCCCACAGGCCATGTTGAAGTGGCACAGCCTTATGTTTTGCACAGCCTGGATTAGGTGATTTGAGGGGGGTGCTTGGGGGGTGAGATTTCTCTGCGGCCTACCAATTTTCTCATGGCCCACCGGTTGACACGCTTAATTTAGAAAAACATCTTAATGTATGGATTCTTGCATCTTGATTCTCCCTGCAAGTTGACTGTCCTTCATCTCTTGAGGCAGTCGCTACTAGTTTTCATATCAGCATCCCTTTTGTTGGGCTTGTGGCCACTAGCCCCCTCCGCAGCTGAATCAGAGGAGGAGGATGGAGTGGAGTCAGAGTCAGCATTCCAGCAAACCCTCCATTCCAACAAACTCTGAGAGAGAACATCTCTCAAAAGGTTCCTTTAATTGGATAGTAATTGGCACATGCTGAGATCTGAATTTGCAAATTAGCTTCTTTGTGAAAGTCAAAAACTACTCGATCCCCCTCTAGCCCACATCACCCACTGCCTCCACATCCCCCCACCTCCCGTACGAAAGTAAGATTCGCCATCATTATGCGCACACTCACGTGACTTTGAAACCCCAGCCAAATAATTTATTTTGTCGGGTGGTTTAACTAAGATATTAGTTCAAATGAATTCTCCCTCCACTTTCTCAGGCTTTTAATTGTTGGCAGCTTGGAGCATCCAAATCTCAATATGGCTTCAAAGCTGACAGTCAGGCAGCATAAGGCAAACCTGTTGACTCTGAGGGGGAAGAGGGAAATGACTGCAGAGAGAGAGAGGGAGGGAGGGATTCGGAGTCAGAATTGGAGATTGGAGCCGGCTGTCTGTCAGCCCTCAGATGGAAAGTCAACAGCCACCAGGTCTGAGGTGGCTGATGAGGAAGAGGGAGGAACAGCTGTATCTAGTTCCTGATATGCGGCTGAGCAGAAGGCCAAGAAGAGGAGAGCAGTTGGTAATCCGTAGGCCGATCCTTGGAAGAAAGACCACCACTGCTAGTGAAATCCCCAACTAGTTCTGGGATAAATGTGGAGGTGGAGATGATAGATATGGCAGATAACTTCATCTTCTGGCCAGCCAGACTTGTTAGCTTGCAAGATAATTTTTTTACAGGCCTCCTGGCTATTCTAATAAAGGAATATTTTTGATTCACATCACAGGGTTGGTTGTGTTTTGGGTGCTGGTCAGAAACACCTCTTGTTATCTGCCCTAATTGGTTCAGTTGGGGCCACTGGATCAGCTGAGACAAAAAAGTCTGTTTTTGCTGCACTAACCACCTTCATGATCTGAGGACAGCTCTGAGAAGTTGTTTGCTGTAGAAATGGTCTTTAAAAGGTGTTTTTTACAAATTATTTAGTAGCAGGTAAACCCAAAGAGGGAGGAGACCTGCCCTGCTTACCAAAAAAAAAAAAAAAGAGGTGTCACTATTCTCCAAGGCATCTGTAGGAAGTTAATATCACCCCTCTCCTAGTAAAATTGAAATTATTCTTGGGAAATTTAAAAGACAGAATATTTCCCCTAAAAGGTAGAAACTCAAATGCAGAGACTCACCTCAGAACAGAACTCATCCCACCTTTGTTAATGGGTGAGCCATTAAAGCCTGAAGCCAGAATACTTTATATAACAAAGATCTCCAAGGTAAAGCTATAGCAATTGTCCAAAAAGCCCTTTCAGCCATCATCATGCCAGCAATGCTCAAACCAAGCCTGGAACTCAGACAGCCTACAGAGTTGCCCCTGCATGGCCCCATGGAGTCTGACAAACCAATTGAAACAAGCTTCAATTCAAAGCCCAACAAAAGGTTATAAAACCAGGCACTTCAGCATCTCAGCCCTTTCTTGGATCTCTTCCTTCACCTTGGAGCTGTTGATCATCCTTCCTTTTTCATTCTGGAGTCCAGGCATGTTGGTCCTGCCACCATTAACCTTCCAAACAGCCTCATTGTTTCCAGTGTCTTCTTCCCCACTTGCGAACTGAACCCAGGAGGATATTTCTTTCCAACCATCTACAACACTTTATAGATAAACACCTGAAAAACAGAACAAGAGCAATGAATGGAAATAATCAATGGAGAACCAACTAAATTAGAAGAAATTTCCAGACAGTTATGAACAATTAGTTCAGTGGAATGGTTGAGTTTCAGAATGTGGATCATTTGAGATGGTTAAAGAAGAGATTGGACAACAAGAATGTTAAAGAAAGAGATTGGACAATGGATTAGTTCTCCATCTTAAGCAGCGGGTAAGGCTAGAAAATTCCAAGGTCCTTTCCAACTCTGTTATTTTTTAATTCTGTTAGATAGCATCTGAGTTTCAAGAGGCTATTCAAAAATAGCATTTATTAGTTTTAGATCTGTGTCTTATTATGCTTAAATTTATATTCCCTTCTTTCCTTCAGAAGTCGAAGGTCACACATATATGCCTAATGTTTCTTCACGAATAGCAGAGCCGCTGAGAGAAGACTGGGCTGAAAGAGATTAGTCGCCAAAAGTCATCGTGAGTTTTTTCTTCTTAGGAGAAACCTGACCAGATCCTCTAGTGACAACCATAAACATGTATAGAAAAATTTTTATCTCAGAGTCAGCTTTGCCCAGTTCCCATACCAAACATGTTGACTTCTAATAAATTTTTGAAGTTTTGGAGTGTGGCTCGAGACTCATGATTTAATTGGGTAACTGCTGGAATCCTGACACTTAATCTGAGCCAATACCTTAACCACCACACCTGATTCAGGCATGTCATCCCCACCTCCATTTTCTTTTCTCGCTTCCGCAAGCAAATCCGCGCTTCTGAAACAGCAGGACGAAACTACTGTTAACTAAGGGTAAGCAATGCTGGATGCTGGGAACTATGAGTTTGGGTTAACTGATAACAGAGTTAGGACTGGAAGTCTTTTTGTTCAACACTCTGTGGATATTACACCCACCCCTTCTTCCGGTAGAAAAATTGAAATATCCTAGGAAATATTAAAAAGGCAGAATATTCCCCTAAAAGAGAAGAAACTTCGAAGCAGAACTCACCTCAAGAAGTAGACAGTCATCCTGGAGGGCGGAGCTGGTCAAGCGTACAGCATGAGATTTAAGCTCCAAGATCACTGCTGATATCTCCTTGCAGGCCAGGTCCGCAATGGGACCTAAACTGTTCCCTAGAGATGGAAGAGGAAGGCACATCTGTCAACCCAGGGACATCGCAAATCCCTGGTAGATCCAGGAGAAGCCCCTTTTTGCCAGCGTTGGAAAGGCAGCCATAAAGCTGCTGAAGCATGGACACTCGGGACAGAAGAAAAGCATGGAAAAAAAAAGTGTGTCAGTTGTGAGATATTTGTCTATTATTTTTTTCTAGAGAGAACACCTAAAGATCAAAAATTAAATTAAAGTGTGAAATAAAAGTGCTTAAGCCTGGGTGGCAAAAGCACAAATTACAACCTGAAGGTTTTTCTTCTCTCTCTTTTGGAATGTTAAAACTTTTTATCTTTAATACTGGACTGTCTTCCTTTTTGTAATTTTTATATATATATCCTTAGAATACTCTTTCCAGCTTTTTTCTCTCTTGTATATATATATATATATTAACTCAATTTTACGATTCTTCTTTATTTTTTTTTTGGCCTCGCCATTTTATCATTAGAGGGAAGGAAAGGGAACAATAAGTAGCCCGCTGCACCTGGAGGCTTGACACATTGTTTTTTTCTTTACCTTTTTGTTGATACATTGCTGTTACATTCAAGGACTTCTGTTTTTATTGAAAAGGATAGTTCTGACAGGCATGTAGATTGTTAGGCTCGCTCTTTGTGGAATACTGATAGCTGGAGTTCGGATTCTCTGAAATTGGAGAAAAAGACTGAATGAAAGAGACTGTTAGTAAGAGCCTTGAACCTCTATAGTTGCAGTGGCTTTGCTTACTGACAGTAATTCCATTTTCTTCTTTCCTTTTTTTTTCTTATTCCACCCCCACCCCCGTTGGTTTTTTATATTTGGACTTGAGTCCTTTGATGCAAGAATAAGACTATTTTTGTTCCCTCCTCTCCATCCTCTTTTGTTTACCCTTTTTAGCAAGGGATATACAGATTTCTGGTCTTTTTATTTTGTTCTAATTTTTTTTATCCTTTTTCCTTTTTTTTTATTTCTATTTTTTTTCCTTTTTCCCACATAATTGGAACCAATTGGAATTACGTATTCAAGAAAGAAGAGTCGTTTAATTGAATTTCAAGAGGAATCTTCCATCATCATTTGGTCCATCAAACACTAATTGAAAAAGAAGAAGAGAGCATAAAGGTGTACCCAGAAACAATGGAACCAAGATCTATAGAGCCAACAATCCATTCCTAATAAGTCTAAATGGTATGAGAAACTATTCAATTAATATAATGGGCTGTATTCAGCCTATGTATCTGCTCTC
>BHFT01062954.1:0-18991 GCA_004320025.1 Laticauda laticaudata | reverse complement strand
TCCGCCTTCCTGAAAAATAAAAAGATCCAGCTTTCAAGCAGTTGTCCATATCCTTGCGCCGGAGCTCTCCCAGAGGGAAAATCAAATCCTCGAAAGAAAGGCATTTTGACAGCTTTCAACATTGTCTTGTCTTCTAATCCATCATCCACATAAAAGTGCATTCTAACCCATTGCCTGCTGGGCCCCAAATATGAGCACAAAGTCAGATTTTTAAGGCCTTACAAAGGTCAACAGGGACTGGACCAATATAATCTAAGAAGAAATAATGTAGCAAAGGGTGGGTGTCCCAGCAGACAAAAGTTCTCTTTCTGGACCTTGCCAATTGTCCCTGTCTAGTTTGATGGTGCATGGAGCATACCCTTCCTGGCAGATCAGATAGAAATTATGGAAAGAAAATAGACCCTCAGGCAAGCCAATCCCAAGCCAGGAACAGTTTCAAATGTGACCACCAGCAGTTTGAATTGCAGCATAATTTATACTGATAGCCAATGCAGCTTGCCTCATGAAAAATTATCACATATCAATCAGTGGATAAAGCATGAAAGTCAGCCTAAAATAAGTGTGTTATTTTCTTAGTACTGACAGAAAGAAAATACTTTAGCTTTTCACAGCTTTTGAGTCCTACTTTTACAACAAATGCATTCATTTATTGTAACATAAAAGAAACTAGGAAATAAATACCAATCCAGGTATTTCTTGCACAGTTTAATAATTAAAAAGAAGTTTGGAAAGATGTAGGTAGTCTCTACCTTGGTCATAATTAAACAGTCACACATTTATAAAGTTCATCTAATTCATTATAGTAGCAGCAGCAGGAATCAGCTTTTATGAAAATGGCCAATTATATCACAAAGCTTCAAATGTATGAAAACTCTTCTTCGGGCAGGATATTATGTTTAAAAAAGAAATAGGGAGAATGACATGAAAGGGGAAAATACCTTTAAGATAGAAGGATTATGCAGATGTAATATCATAGATTAGGCTACTACTAACCAATCTTAGAGGTGCACCCAAAGCTAAAAAGAAGACACAGCAGCACTTCATGAAAAAGAATTAGGAAAACTAGAAATAATTTGAGACACATCAATTGGCTAAAATTCAAAGTACATTTCTAAGGTAAAGAGTAGATGTCAAGGACAAGAAAATACATAGATAGTCCTCGAGTAATGAATTTAGTGGAGCCTGTCTATTACTTTTGCAACCTGAAGATTTATTGGAGTGAATCATGTAAAATGAACATGAAAACTCCCTGCTTTCGCCCAAATTTGTTAATTGAATGCCCAGATTGTTAAGCGTACATGAGGTATCTCTGTGGGGGACGCCTTGGAGGGGAGCTAGTAATGGATAAGGCCACTACTAGCTGCTTAGCACTACCCAAAGCCTCCCCTGACCCATCGACCTCAAGCAATTGCTTCCCACCCCTGTCATGCTGTGATGGGTTATTTACCTCGTGAAGCTCTAGCAAGCTATCTCCCCTCCAGTCTTTCTGCTGCACATGAGATCATGAAATCATGTTGCCTCAAAGGATCCTGCCAGCTTGCAAACTTTTTGTGCCAAGAGTGAAATGCTCTGAGTGCCACGGACTTCAGACCATGAGATCATAGTGTCTGGAAGCTTCCAGTTTGCACACAAAACACTTGCAAGCCAATGGGCTGCTTTGGTACTGTAACTCCATACCTCTATTGATATCAGCCTGACCATCTTGCCTTTCCTGCTGACACTGCTGAAAGCATGTATGTCAAAATTCAGATCATTTCAAAATGGACTAATAAATAAGCATCACATGATGTTAGCCAAAACAGTGCTGGGTTGATAAATGAATTATTGTAGGATTCCATTATTCTGAGATAGGAAATGTTTCCTCAGACTTTCCAAACCACTATGGTAACCACTATTTAGCAGCTTATTTACTTTTATCTACATGTTTTTAAACTATAAAGAAGACCCATAGAACGCTACACGAAGCAAAATTACATTAGAATTTATAAGCAATCAACCAACAACTTCATTTATCCATTCATTAATTTCAGCAAAAAGTCCATAAGGGATTTTTAGTCACTGACAAATGTAGTTATCGATCTTTCTCCAGTCAAACGTGTTACTTTTGCCACCTCTGATTGTTCTGTGGTCTTCACTAACCATTCCACCATTGTGGATATTTCAAAGTCTTGTGTGTGTGTGTGTATATAAAATAGTCCTGCAGCAGCAAAAAATCTCTTTTGTTTTCAAAAAATATTGTTATTGCTGTTGTTGATAATGTTACAGTAGTTAACCAAAGAAAAAAGATTAGTATACAACAATGATATTAACAACATAAAGTAATTTCAACATTAATAATCATAATAATAAAAAGGGGAAGGAAAATAATTTCTTAAAAAGTCTGAAAATTGTATAATAACTAGAACATATATATTCCAAATTTTATTACAGTATGATGCTTGAAAGTTCCCTTCTTTGCCTTTTTAAAAAAAAATTATAATATTAACAAACAGCGCACATTAACAATCCATTGTTGCAAATCAGATGTAGATGTCTCCTTTCAGTCTTGCATGATAATTCTTTTAGCCAGCTTTCCTATGTTCCCAAAACCACATTTTTGATGTCTTATTACAAGGATATCAAACACTGAGGATACAGCTAAAAAGAAGGCTGACGTCTTTAGCATGCATTCATTCCATCATTTTGACAAACATCTCTGATTTAGTTCTAAATGATCTTGTATGCCTGAACATGTTTCTATGTTAAATATTGATTTTTTAAAAAAATCTATTTATCTAAAACCTGTTATATGCTGCTCAGAGTCACCTTGGAAAGATGGGTAGCTATATAAATTTGATTAAATAAATAAACAAGCAAGCAAGCAAACAAACAAATAAATAAATTCTACATTTTAGTTAAATCCAGCCAATTCCTGCTCACATCCTTACTGATGTTGCAGAGTTGTCATTTCCTATATCCAGGGCATGCAATCACAAATAGTCTAGCTCTTCACTGCAGTTGGATAATTAATTTTGACTCCAGTTTTGGTTAGGCTATTGTTTTGTTGGCATCTCTAGCCTGGAGTTCTGCTAGTATTTCCTGTGCCCTTCCTGCTCTGATCTCAACAAGCGGAAATGAAAAGGATTGAGGGGATGGCGTAGGCAGATTGGAAAAGGCAGTGAATGGTTTACTGGGCTCTCACCCAGAGAAACACTTAGACTCATTTTGGCACTTCCCTCCTGCAGCTTGTCAATGGCGCAAGCCTATTTGTGAATTTTCCCTTTGCACCTTGAAGAAACCGAGTTCAATAGAGACTTCAATAGAGTTTTGGACAGGCAATTTTGTTGTTTTTGAGCAAAAGGAAAAAAAAATAGTGTTAGATTTCCTTTATACACATTACATTTCAAGATAATTTCTCGAAGGTCTACTTTAGTTCTGGAGAACATGAAAGAATGCAAGTGTATCACTACATGGAGATTTTTTTTAATGAATCTTAGAATCAATCATTATTATTATTAATAGATTTACATGATGCATCCACTCAAGGAATTTATTTAATGTTCAAGTTGCATGACATGAGCTCTTCCATCTTATTTCATCCTGCTGTTTCCTCTCTGTTGGAAAAAGAGGCACAACAGTTGCAAACATCATTGAGCAGGATATGGTTGACTTATGCTGACATATTTTGATGCTATATTGTTATAGATGGCTGATCAAAGCTTCCTGCTAATTGATGAGCCAATTCTGAGGAAAAATAAGGAACTGACTTTTCACAAATTGACAACTCAATCATTGCTATAAGCTGGCACCTTCTGTGTCTGGCTAACTCTCACAAAGTCAACATTAATGTCTCCACCTCATGTCATAAAATGGTAACCAATGGGGTCCTACAGACACCAATGTTACTTGATGTTTTTATTGATGCTTTGAGAACAGAATTGATAGGCTGCTAGTCAAATATGAGAATGACACAAAACAGTCTGGATAATATCTGTGTTGACAGTATGAGACAGCAATCAAATCTTGAAGACAATACTAAGAGGAACAAGGAGTCCTTCAAAACTGGAAAAACATAAGGGAAGAAGATGCACAGAATGGGGCACTCTGGCTTTCAAAGTGTGCAAATAAAAGTCTGGGTGGTTCTTTAGATACCAACTAGCTAGTGAGTTCTGGTGATTTCCCAGTCTTTAGCTGTTCTGCTAGACTAATGGCTCATAATTGCAGGCAGCCCATAGGCATAAAACCCTTATTTATACTAAAAGTATGTATCTAAAAGTATGCATGTATCGATGTATCTAAAGAGACCAAGACATGAAAAGTAGCACAACAATTGGAGACAATTCTAGAGAATACAGAGGAAATACTGCATTAAAAAGGAAACATAATTTGGGCCTAACTGCTATCTATTGAAAGGGAAAAATGGAAATGGCATTGAAGAGAAAGGGAGTGGAAAATTATAAGTCAGAGCCTAAATAGAAGCACTCCAGCCTATAACATTTTGCTGAAATCAATATAGGGGTGAGTTGATGTGCTTCTTGTTCAGCATTATTTTTTTCTTGGAAGTTTAATCAGGAGTTTAAATGCCCTGTGATTTCCCCAAACCTTCAACATATATTATGTATCTTACTGTAAAAGAGAACCAACTGGAGAGGATGAAAGTGGTTCTAAATGTGCACCATATTGAACTTAATTCTTCCTTTGCTTTGCATCTTTCGGCTGTCATAAGTAACGGGGGGAGGAGGGGGGAATGATTATGGGAAGTGAGCTGGAGGTGTTACGAACCAGGGCTGTATAAACTGGGGGGGGGGGGGANGCTCAGGTTTCTATTCTGTGCTATGCGCAGCTGCAACTCTTTATCAAAATATGTCAAGGTCAACGGACAGAAGCCTCATCACCACCTGGAGATGCCCACATGATAATATACACAACGTTTAATTGGATGAACCAGTTGAACTATTGGGGGTGGGAACATTGCCATTACTTTGTATACGTGATTTACTTGCCCATTTTCTCAGATTCAGAATTCTTTTGTTGCTACCACTTGATTTCCATAAAAGATATCTTTCTCTGATTAAAGGAGTCTGAGTATTTCTTTCCTGGATTTTGAATAGAGCACCAGCTGACAGATAATTACATAAAAAACCCAGACAAATACATCAGTATTCTTTGAAGATCAGAATAGAGCTGGAAGGGACCTTGAAGGTCTTCTAGTCCAGCCTCCTGCTCAAGCAGGACAGCCTATACAATTTCAGACAAGCGACTGTCTAGTCTCTTCTTAAAAACTTCCAGTGATGCAGCTGTTCCATTGATTAATTGCCCTCACTGTTAGGAAGTTTCTCCTCAATTTCAGGTTGCTTCTCTCCTTGATTAGTTTCCATCCATTGTTTCTTGTCCTGCCCTCTGGTATTTTGGAGAATAATTTGACCCCCTCGCCTTTGTGGAAGCCCCTCAAATACTGAAATACTGCTATCATGTCCCCCCAGTCCTTCATATGTTTTAGCCTTTAATCCAGGCCTTTAATCATCTTAGTTACTCTTTGTACTTTTTCCAAAGTCTCAACATCATTTTTGTTATAAACTGGATGCAGGATTCCAGGTCTTACCAAGGCTTTATAAAGTGGTACAAACACTTCACGTGATTTTGATTCTAGGCCCTTGTTTATACAACCAAAGATTGTATTAGCTTTTTTGGCTGCTGTTGCATACTGACTCATGTTTAAGTGATTGTCCACTAAGACTCCAAGGTCCCTCTCACAGTTGCTGTTTTGGAGCCAAGTTTTGCCTAATCTGTACCTTTGGTTTTTTTCAGCCCAGATATAAAACTTTGTTTTCACATTAAATTTCATTTTGTTGGATGGGGCCCATTGTTCAGTTCTGTCAAGATCTTTTTGGATCCTGAGCTTGTCTTCTGGGGTGTTGGCTATTCCTGCCAATTTAGTGTCATCTGAAATTTGATGAGTTCTCCTCCTATTCCCTCATCAGCATTTTTGTTATTATAGCAATAAAATACAATACATCAAGAACCCAACAAATATCACTTGGTGGTGTCCACTTTCCTCTGCTGTTGTGAAGCAACAGCCTGCCCCTAAACATGGAGGCTCTGTTTGTCTAAAATTATGAAAATTGCTTGTGAGCAATTTTGTGATTGGTTGCTACCCAATAATACAGTATCTACACAACTTGCATTGTCGTACATCTGAGATAATAGGTCTGTACATATGCAATCATACACAGACCTGTATGCTGAAAAGGAAACCAAATATTTCTTCTCTTCTTTTTCAGGAGTGAAAAAAACCTTTCCATGCATCATCTGAGAATTTCACAAAGCACAAAAGCTGATTAAAACCTATGAATTATTCATTTGGCTTCAAGTGAAAGAGATCAGATTTAATTACATTCCAAGGGGCAACTCCTATAGAATTAAAAACAGCTTTTTAAAAACCCTTCATGGGTCTAAGCATCAGGGTACAGGGAACTTTATATGTTCATACATATGCATATCAGAATAGAAAAAAAGTATTAGTTCACAAACTGAACAAAGGGATGTAATTAAAATTGTGTAAATATCTTGGCAGTACACTCCTCCACTTAGAAAATTCTTTGATGCAAAATCAGAAGAAAAAGATATGAGCTCAGCATTGGGAGCGGCATGAATATAATAAAAAATAGTTTTACCACTACCAAGAGTGGAAAACTAGGTAAAATTTATTACATTTGCTTTCTAATATGTGTAACATAATCAATACCAGCAGCGCAGCCCTGTATAATAATATTGAAAGGACTGAGAAAGTCAGTGGGATTGCACCATGTGACGCAGTGGTTAGAATCCAGTATTGCAGGCTAATTCTGCCAACTGCCAGAGTTTGATTCTCACCAAGATTGACTTCCATCCTTATGAGGTCTGTAAAAGGAGTACCCAGATTGTTGAGGGCAATATGTAAACCGACTCCTTTGTTCAATGAGCTGTTACTTCTGAATGCAATTTAAAGTGCTGGAATTGCCTAGAAAGCCCTTCATGGCATTCAGCCTGGTTATTTGGGAGTTGCTTGTCTCTGGTTGTTTCTGCCCATCTTGTGCATCCAGGCAGAGTAGAGGGGCTCGAGGCCCCATCAATTAAGCAATGTCATCTAGTAAGACTCCAGAAGCATGTTTTCTCTGTTGTTGCCACCTTTCCTCTGGATTGATATTCACCCCAAAATCCAGATGCCTCCCACCATGATGATGTTCCGGAAACTATTGAAGACCTCGCTGTCAGCTGAGGATTGAGGACAGAATGAAGATTGAACTTGTGCTGGAAGGCTTTTTGGTTACATGTTGTTTTGGTGACCATTAACAAATTGTTTTTATCTTTTATACAGGTAGTCCTTGATGTACAACAGTTCATTTCGTGACTGTTTGAAATTATAATGGCAATGAAAAAAGTGACTTATGACTTAACAACTGCAGTGATTCACTTAACAACTGTGGCAAAAAAGGTCATAAATGGAGCAAAACTCACTTAACAACTGACTTGCTTAGCAACAGAAATTTTGGGCTCAATTCTGTGGTCATAAGTCAAGGACTATCTATAATCATTTACTTCATGAATTGTTAACTTCTCAGAGGCAATGAGAGTTGGACAATCTATAACTGTAAACATTAAAAATAAAATAAAATAAAAAATAATATAACATGGAAATTAAAATAGCAACTTGCTCCTTGGGGAGAGTTCCAAAAGGTCATCAAAAATCATATTTCATCTTCTTCTTTATTCAGGGGCATCCATGGATAGGGCAGCAGTAAAAAATTCAAGGTGGTAGTTGAAATCATGATCACAACCACCCTTTCCAAATCTTTTCACACATGTATTTTTTGTGTACAAAGGACAGGGTTGCTCCTGCCATGCTGACTTTTTGATAACCTTGGCTCTCCTGTGCCCCATCCTAGCTTTTTGGTGGAGATTTCAAATTGGAGGGAGCTTCATATAAAATATTATTTCTCAGATAATATTTTATATCTAAAGTCTCTTGGGCTTTACAGACCACTTAGTTGATGCAAAACAAGTGCAATGCAATCATCTAAAATCAACCTCAGTCTATATAATATCAACTTCAATGCAATATAATTTAATTTTGCACTCACTAGAGTTTCTAAATACTCTTCAAGGGCAACATCGTTCAAGGTGATACCATTCCATAGATTAAAATAAACAGAGTTTAAATCTGCTCACTCTTTACAGTTTCATTCGATCTTTGATTCTCCCTATCATTTCAGCAATAGTCCATTCACACAGTGAACGGAGGAGGCTGCATCACTCATATCAGACTATCTGCTTTTTAATTTCATTATTGGCTGCAGCAATCCAAGAGAGGGGCTCTCACCTCTCCTGCTGTATGATGCTTTAAAAACAAAACAGAATGAATAGATAACAGGAGATATTGAGGGCTGGATGTGAGAACCTCTGCCTGGAAAGCATATGTTCCATCTCTGCTCTACAGTCTTTCTTTGAAAAGCGAGATAAGAACTGAGAACATTTTTCAAATCAGCATTAATAAAAGATAGGGGAGCTAAGAATGTTTTGTGGAAATCAGACTTCTAAAACAAGCCAATAAATAAGGAGTGTCTATGCTATGTTCCCTCTAAAGTGTGTGCACATGTAGGTAAAGTGTATTATCACACTTTTTACCATATGCAGATAGTAAAATGTTAAGTATGGATAAAATGAAGGTACTCCCAATTAATTAATCAGGCACCATAAACCTCTGGGGGTGCCAGTCACAACCTGCAAAGAGTCCTCCACAAAGAATCCACAGCACCTTGACTTAACTGCAGCAGTGAAGTTCACTTGGTAGGATTTCCTGGAAGCAGTGCCTTTTGCCCAGGAAAGTGGACCAATGGTTCTTTTCTGTCCTTGTAGTTGCAGCCAACCTGCTTTGGATCAAGTCCAGTGACAGACACATCAGTCATGACCTCTGAACAACCTTCACATTAAGGAGAGTCTCTCTCTCTTTCCCTCAAAAAAGTTTCAATATCTATTGAGTTTCAAGCTGTACAGGTCTATAGCCATTGTTAGCTTTATTTTTTTTAAAATCCCCTCTAAAATTAATAACAAAGTTTAAGTAAGTTCAGAATATATCCAAAAACATAGGAACAGATAATGAGAAATAATGAGAGAGAAAAGGCTATCTAAATATACACTGCTCAAAAAAATAAAGGGAACACTTAAACAACACAATGTAACTCCAAGTCAATCACACTTCTACTTCTGTGAAATCAAACTGTCCACTTAGGTAGCAAATTGACAATCATTTTCACATGCTATTGTGCAAACAGGTGAAAGCATAGGCAGTTTAGCAAGACATCCCCAATAAAGGACTGTTCTGCAGGTGGTGACCATAGACCACTTCTCAGTTCCTATGCTTTCTGGTTGATGGTTTTGGTCACTTTTGAATGCTGGCGTGCTTTCCGTCTAGTGGTTAGCATGAGATGGAGTCTAAACCCACACAAGTGGATTCAGGTAGTGCAGCTCATCCAGGATGGCAGATCAATGCGAGCTGTGGCAAGAAGGTTTGCTGTGTCTTGTCAGCGTAGCCGCTGCTGGAGGCGCTACTAGGAGACAGGGTAGCATCAGGAGACGTGGAAGAGGCCGTAAGAGGGCAACAACCCAGCATTAGGACTGCTACCTCCGCCTTTGGTCAATGAGGGAGAGGAGCATTGCCAGAGCCCTGCAAAATGACCTTCAGCTGGCCACAAATGTGCACGTGGCTGCTCAAACACAGTCAGAAACAGACTCCATCAGGGTGGTATGAGGGCCCAATTTCCAACAAGGTGGGTGTTGTGCTTACAGCCCAACACTGTGCAGGACATTTGGCATTTGCCAGAGACACCAAAGATTGGCAAATTCGCCACTGGGTGCTCTGTGCTCTTCACAGATGAAAGCAGGTTCACACTGAGCACATGGACAGACATGACAGGGTCTGGAGGTGCCATGGAGAACATTCTGCTGCCTGCAAACATCCTCCAGCATGACCAGTTTGGCAGTGGGTCAGTAATGGTGTGGGGTGGCATTTCTTTAGGGGCGCGCACAGGTCCTCCATGTGCTCGCCAGAGGTAGCCTGACTGCCATTTAGGTACTGAGATGAGATCCTCAGACACCTTGTGAGACCATATGCTGGTGTGGTGGTCCTGGGCTCCTCCTAATGCAAGACAATGCTAGACCTCAATGTGGCTGGAGTGTGTCAGCATTCCCTGCAAGATGAAGGCATTGATGCTATGGACTGGCCCCACCTGTTCCCCAAACTGAATCCAATTGAGCACATCTGGGACATCATGTCTCGCTCCATCCACCAACACCACATTGCACCACAGACCGTCCAGGAGTTGGGGGATGCTTTAGTCCAGGTGTGGGAGGAGATCCCTCAGGAGACCATCCGCCACTCATCAGGAGCATGCCCAGGGTTGTAGGGAGGGCATACAGGCATGTAGAGCCACACACACTACTGAGCCTCATTTTTGACTTGTTTTCATCAAAGTTGGGATTAGCCTGTAGTGTGTTTTTTCACTTTAATTTTGAGTGCAACTCCAAATCCAGACCTCCATGGGTTGCTAAATTTGATTTCCAGTGATAATTTTTGTGTGATTTTGTTGTCAGCACATTCAACTATGCGATGAACAAAGTAGTTAATAAGAATATTTCATTCATTCAGATCTAGGATTTCTTATTTTTGTTCCCTTTATTTTTTTGAGCGGTGTATATTGATATAATGCTTTTCTTCCTTCCCTTTGAATGTTTCTTTCATTAAAATATCAAATTCAAAAACAAATGTAAATGGTTACAAAAGATTGATTACAAATATCAGTTAGCAATGACCAATTAATTTTTAATAATCCATAAATATCTAGGTGTAGAACCAGTTTGATGTATGCTTTTGACACCAGACTAGAAACCAGAGAGGTTCTCTGTGAAGCTGATATTCATTGTATTCAACAGCCCATGAAAACTGCACTTGCCAAATAATCATTATAAGAATCATAGGACTGGAAACCTCTGGACTCCACAGAAGTCCTTATTCTATCCCAGACAAATGAATATCCAATCTTTTCCTGAAAACCTCCAGCAATGGAGTCTGTCAAGATTCTCAGTCATCTAAGTCATGGTTGTTCCAAAGGTGCTTTTTCAGGAGACAAATGGACTTTCTTGTTTTTTCTTTTGAAGACATTTTACTTCTCATCCAAGAAGCTTCTTCAGCCCTGACAGAATAGTGGGGAATGGAAGGATTTCTATTCCTTACAGATTTATAATCATTGCAGTATATTCCATCTGCAAGGAATAGAAATCCTTCCATTCCCCACTATCCTGTCAGAGCTGAAGAATCTTCTTGAGAAGCAAAATGTCCTCAAAAGAAAAAAAAACAAGAAAGTCCAATTACCTTCTGAAAAAAAGCACTTTTGGAACTCACAAATCCAGAAGGCAAGCTCTTCCATTGCTTAATTATTCTCATTCTCTGCAAGTTTCTTCCTAGTTCCAGTTAAGATCTCTCTTTCATGAGCTTCCACACATGGCTTCTTGTCCTGCCCTCAGATGAAAGCAGTCAAAGCCAACCAAAGGTTTTAAAAGGAAAAATAGTGAAATATATTGAAAAGGAGCAAAAGTATATTGTAGTGAATACTGTGAGTTCTGAGCCAAAGACATCAACAGGATATAATGTTCAAAACCTCTGATGAGAGAGACAAGGAGTTCTGCCCAGTAAAGTGCAGGGAGGAGACAGAAGAATTGCAAGGAAGGGCTTGGAACAATGAAAGCACCCAGAGCTCCTTTGAAGTTCAATGGCAAAGGACATGAGATGCAAGGGGCGCGTCGTATTTCAGATTTGTTGGCATTGTTCCTGAATGTCAGCAGGCTTTAGGACGAAAGCCTTTTGTTTGTCTTTTGGTTTCTCCAGATAAAGGAGAATTTCCTTTATGGTATCTAGATCTAAGCTGGGATAGGCCATGTGTCTATCTACAAAGAAATTGTTACAACTGTTACATCTTCAAAGGAATTGTTTCAATAATTCAAAGGAATTGTTACTGTTACAACTGGGACAACCACTGAACCTTTTTTTTCTCTTCTGTCCCCAAATCATAAACATTGCTATTGTACAAATCCAGTTCACTTTTCTTTCCCTTTTAAAAAGAAAAGGGAGTATTTCTTAAAAAAATAAAACAGAATATGTAGCGAACTGTACTCTGGTCAGAGTCATCAAGAAGGGAAACGCCAGATGAACCAACTAAATAAATATCTTGCAAAGTTCATCAAACCCTGTTAAAATGTCATAAAAGCTCTTGCTATTTGTGCATTTCCAATACTATTAAGATGTTCAAATCTCACTTTAGAGTTAGCCTTAATTCTAAATGAATGAACTCCAGATGACCTGAAAGGAGTCAAGTTGTTTTCTTCCCTGCTAATATTTTAATTTGCCTGGTGGTCAGTGCAAGTACTTAATATATCTAATTTCAAAGAAATGAAACACAAAGGATTTATCTAGCTGGCTGGCCATGATTGTTTCAAACCACTCTGGTCTCAGTCCATCTTGGCCTTGGGACATAGTGGTTGTATTTCCACAGAATGTTTAACCACATTGAAAGTCTAGTCATCACATTTGCACAAAGTACAAAGCTTTACAAACTCTAATACTGATTCATTTGAGGCAGGGGGACAGAGTGGTTAACACGATCTGTAAAACCAGCTTAATTGGGTAAATTATGATTCAAACTATTGTGCAAACCAACAACACAGGTATTTAACTCTGTAACCTAGTTAGACATATCTTTAAAAAAAAACAGGAGATGTGATGGGTCAGTCATCTCAGACCATTGAATTACAATCTGAAAATCACCCTCAAGTTATGTTGATATAAGCAGTGAAAGGGAAACCCCCAATTGTATAGAATGCAATTCACTATTATTGCAAAACATAAAAACAAAGAATTAAAGGAAGAGTCCTTTTAGGACTGAGATTATTCCAGATTATTGCAAACAGCATTGACCATCCATTTCCTACATTTTATTCTGAACAGCAGAACCTGGTTATTATAAATATTTGCAATATTTGTCTACTATTATTTTGAAAGGAGAGGGCAACATATGGGTCATGTCCAGGCCTCCCAGCCCTTATGATCTCCACCCCAAAATTATACTGTTGAAATTGAGAAGGGTTCTGCTGAATTGGATGATACTTAAGATACCTATTCCACATAACAGAACAGAAACACAACAGAAATTCCAGCACCTTCCCTTCCTGTGGCATTGCTGCTAAAAGTTCCTCTGGTATTTGGAAGTATGAAACGGTTTTGAAAGTATGGATTTTGAAGTAAAACTCTTGTCCATTTCTCTCTTAAGAGAAGCTTCTAAATTTTCTGTTTATAGTCAGAGTATTTTAATTCCATCTTCCTAGGCCAGGGGGTGTCAAACTCGCGTTGTCACAGCATCATCATATGAAATATTGTGACTTTTTCCCTTTTGCTAACCCAGGAGTGGGCATGGCCAGCAGCCATGACAGCCCTGTCCTAAGCTAATAGAAATCTTCAGTAATTACTGACAGCTAATATATTTGCAGGCTGATTTCACCAGTTATACTGGTGGACCCTAACTTTTTTGTCATTTGTATCAAAACATAATAATGTCCAGTTCTATGAGTGTCTGGAAAATATAATTGCTCATTACCTAAATCAGCGTTTTTCAAATGTGGCAACATTAAGATTGCATGTTGGCTGGGGAATTCTGGAAGGTGAAATCCACACATCTCAAAATTGCTAATTTTGAAAAACAGTGAGTTAAATGAAAGGATAAACTCTGTTTATCATTTATTTGTCACATAGTTATCTTTTTAACACTCAAAAATGCTCAAAGAGCAATCAGGCAAAAGCTCAGATATGTTCATTTGCAATAATGTCCAAACAGCATCCTCTGGTGGGCAATCAGATTTTGCATTTATAGTTGGAAAGAATTGAAAAATTGCTTTCATTTCCTTGAACTGTATAGTGCTATGCATTAATGAGTACTCTATGTATATAATTATTAATCAAAGGAATGGCATGACATTGGCACTCAACAACTACTGCTAAAAATTGAAAAGCAAATCCAAAATTATCACTTCTATCCCTCCAAGTCCCAGGGTTAATGCATTTGATTTATCTAACAGCTATATATTCTGTAAATTACAAGTCAGTCAAAGTTAAGTGAAGATTTCAGGGTTATTAAAAACCGTTGAATTTGTAGGTAGACACGCGGGGAGACTTAGCTTCTTCCATGTGATCAGCTGGAATTTGCCTTGGTTTTTTAGCCAAAGATGATGGCTAGGATAGCAGCCTCTTCAAACTTTGGGAACTCCAGATCTGTTGAATCAGAATTCAAATTTTCCAACATGAAAGAAGCTGTTTTACAGTGAATCAAATCATTCATCCATTTAGTACAAGCCTTGCTTTATCCCAAGTTACTTTAACTATGGCTCCTTCCCTTGATGAAATGATAGCTAACTCCTCAAACTTTGTGTTTCCCAGTTGTCATTTTGTATAAGTTTTTACACATCCTATACCTAAACATTATCAATTTTTATTTAAGATATTTTTATTGTTTCCTCCCTGGCCATAGTGCTATCAGTGAGAAGAAAATTTTTCTTTTTATTTTTTTATCAGTTTGTTTAAGTTTTATCTTCCTTTTTAAAAAAAAACATGGGAGATCCAAAATTGATGATTTTACACCTGCTAAAAATCCTCCACTTTTATAGATGATATGTACTCTTGTACATGAATAGTAAGTAGAGATGAAACTGACATTATAGAATTCAAAGACTGACATACCAACCCATTTCACCATTAGATTTAACCAGACATTAGCCACACACAAATGCATCTGTGCATAAATTCATTTTCGTGCATTTTCTATCCACGGACTTCTCCTAATGGCTTACCAGACAGTGGTGGAGCTCCAATTATGGAACTATTCATCCAGGCAGTTGTAGGACAGCAGGGATTGTAGGATCATACTTTTGATTCTTTGTTATTTTGGTGAGCTGTTTTTGTTTTCTATACGTTTTTACACATCCTGTACCTAAACATTATCAAATTTTATTTAAGACAGTTTTCTTGTAAAGAACTCTAGGTTTTTTGGAAATCAAAGAAAAAGAAAAATAGTAAAAAGTGAAGAAACCCATTTCTATCGATAAGGAAAATAATAATCATTCTTTAGGCATATTTTAAAACTATACACACATAGACCTCCTTTACATTGCCTTCTGCCATTCAAACCAACCCTCCATACAAAACACGTAATAACAATAAATAGCTTTTAAAGATATTGCTAGCACCACTGTGCAAGCAATAGTGATTTTCTAGGGTAATTATGCCATTAATTTCCAGTCATTTTCCAACAAACTTGCAGTTATATTACCAGGTCAATAACTGCCCCACAGCTCACTGCCCCCTCTGTGTTGTATTTTTTCTATCAAAGCAGTGTACTAATATGGGGAACCCTGTACAACTGAAGACCTTTACTGACTTGACATAAATAGTTTGTGAAATTTATTCCCTGGCCAAATGTTGAACACTCCTCAGCTGCAAAAACTCAGTTTTAACTGTCTTTGGTATCTGGCATCTGAAGAGGATTTATTGTTAGTCAATAAGGAGCTCACCTTCTAGCAAGAAGATAAAAAAAAATTTACTGTCCCAGTAAATAGTTTCTAAACAGGCAAAAATTTATGATACAAGGAAAGAGATAAGATGGTATGGAAACAGTAACTTATCCTACTACTGATGTTCAGCAGGCATTCATTACTTTTATCTTCTATTTTGGTCCTTATTTCATAATATATTCCTGGTGTCTCTAATGCCACGAGGTACCCATTCCCAAACTGAAGGACATAATGGCAATAAGCAAGTCTGCAGTATACTTTTATTACCCTGTGTTTCCTGTTCAGTTAAATACTTTTGCCCATCTTCTCTCATTGATTCTTATGTCTGAACTTTCTGATCAGTATACCTACAAAGCAATATAATCTTCTCATATTTTCAGCAACATTCTAATCATGCCTTATCCTGGGAGAATGGGGCATCTAGTTGTAAGACCAAAGGGCCTATTACCACTTTAAACCAGTACTAGAGAGGAATGAATGTTGCCAGGCACCCATTGGCCAGTCTCCCTGCCTTTTTATTGTCCACTTAGCATATCTTTATTCCAAGGTATGCCAGCAACTAAAACTGAGACCCTACAGGTAGTTGACTTAGTGACCATTTGAAGTTACGGCACTAGGAAAAGTGACTTATGACCATTTTTCACACAACTGTGGCAGCATCCCCATGGTCATATGATCAAAATTCAGAAGCTTGGCAACTGACTTGTATTTATGGCAGTTGCAAGGTCCCAGGGTCAGGTGTTTACCTTTGGCAACCTTCTAACAAGCAAAGTGAAAGCGGAAGGCAGATTTCTTTAACAACCGTGTCACTAATAACTGCACTGATTCACTTAACCAGTCTGGCAAGAAAATAAAATGGGGCAAAACACACTTAACAAATACCTTACTTAGCAACATAATTTTTGGGATCAATTGTGAATTATCCGTATTTGAGTATTTAATCAACACCCAGCCAGAGGATTCATATGAATTTAGCCCTTCTCAACCACATTTTTATAAGCACATAACCTACTTTTAAAATCAAAACAACTTTAAAGTTCATATGCACTGTTTTGTGCAATACAGAGGCTTGAGAATGGGATGAGGAAAGGGGGGAAATATGTTTTTGACTTCTGTGTGTGTGTGTTATAAAGTGTGTGTCTGTGTGTATATATACTTTTGAGCAATTCCTGAAGTTTGCAAAATATTATTCAAAATGAATAATATAAAAATAAATAAAAGGAAGGTTAAAAGATGCATTAGAATTAATTATAGTTATAGATGAAATTTTTAAATAAATATTTAGTCTTGAATAGAAAAGTGGTTGAAAGAACTTATTGTTTTTTGTTAGTACAGATGGTTTAGAAAGATAAATAAATGTAAATAGAAATGTATATCATTTCTCAGAGTGAAAAAGGAGGAAAAATGGATTGAACAGAATTTAACAAAATAATTGTTAAGATGGGATGTAAACTTTTAAACAAAGAGATTTTATTTGGTCTTGTTTCTATTGGGATATTGCTTCTGGTTTTTATGCTTGAAACAGAAAAAAAATAGAATTTAGTTTGAAGATTTAATAATTTTGTAGTTATAAAACTGGTTTGTAATAATTATAGGTAATGTAAAAAGTGGCTTCACCAGTTTATCATCTTGAGGAAGGAGAATGTTTTCTGCCATTTTTAGTAATAGGCAGTCTATTTACCTTAAATCAAATGTTTTTAACCTCAGGACTCTGTGTGTGTGAGAGAGAGGGGGGGAGGAAGGAAGGGAGGGAGAGAGAGAGAGAGAGAGAGACAGAGAGAGAGAGAGAGAGAGAGAGAGAGNAGAGAGAGAGAGAGAGAGAGAGAGAGAGAGAGAGAGAGAGAGAGAGAATGTGTGTGTGTTATTTGTATAAATAATTTCAGGGCAGCAAACATACATGGTACTCTTTCATCCTATTTTCCCAGCAACCACCCTATAAGGTGGGTTGGACTGAGAGAAAGTGACTGGGCCAAGATCACTCAGCTGGCTTTTATGCCTCAGTCAAACTAATGGTCTCCAGATTTCTAGCCTGGTGCCTTAAGCACAATGATCCCAGCCTTATCCAAGAAATTCAGAATAGATAATTTTTCTTCCTGCTATTTTATCGAACAATCATATGAAGTCAGCTACTGTGAGAGAGTATAGTTGGAGTTTTTTCCTTTCACTGAACCTCCTGGATCCATGACGATTTGAAATAAATCTCTTCTGACACTCTGCCGCATGCCGCAACATGATGCCATACAATCAGCATAACATACTTACATAAAAAAATCAAGTAAGTACCATTTAGATGTGGACACACACAGCAGTCACCCTCTTCTGCTGTGTCTTTGGAGGAATCAAAATAAAATGTATTTGATTTTTAAAAGACAAAAATGTCATTTCACAGCACAGTATCACTGCAGTGTAGCAAATACAGAGACATTGTTCTGCCTCTGCTACCACCTTCCACGCTCTGTCGAAATGAGACATGAAATATTTATGCTCACTTCTGTTAGCCCAAAAGTGGCCTCACTGTATTTTTCCCTGGAGTAGAACTGCATTGTAAAAAAAAAAAAATGAGTTGATCTGTAAATTTAGAAATTTGGGAAACATTTGTGATCTATATCCAGAAGTAAAGAACCAGGGTAGTAAGATGAGAAGCAAGGTAGAGGCAGGGAAAATAGTTTGAGCAGGGTGTATGAAAAAAATTGGTTGGAAACATAATTTGTCCAGGGAATGGGGGCGTATATCTTTTAGCAGTGAATGCTGGAAATATGACAATGTTTTTTTAAGAAAAACAATAGCTCTATAAAGAGGCTTGAAAGGACCTGATAGGAATATCATAAGCCAGGAATGCTATGTGAATTTTTGCCATACGTATACTAGTAATTCTACAAAGTAGTGCAAAAATCTGAATGTCCTCAGTCTTTACAAATGTTTTGCACAAGCACACAACCTTCGCAAGTGTAGGCAGCTGGTCTCAAGCTATTTTTAGCTGTGATGGTGCATGCAGACCTATGCACTGTTGATTTTATTATTTGGGGAATAGCTGTTGATAACTTAATTTGAAAGCAAGATATCCTCCAATCTTCTTTAAATTGCTGCACTTTTTAGTCACTGCAGCACACAAAACAGCAGCATCTTCAAGAATCTGCCACTTTTCTTTAAATGCATGGCACACACAGAAAAGAGGCAGGTCTTGATCACAATGCAGCATTTTCCATCCTGCCTTCTTGCAGACATCCCTGAAAATACTGTGCATTCATGGTTTTTGACTATCACTTAAGGGCTGGAATTTCTTTTTCTTTTTAAATAAATTTTATTGATTTTACAATTAAAACAAACCAACAACACATACATAAATGAAAGAGAGAAAAAGAAG
>BHFT01062950.1:0-10717 GCA_004320025.1 Laticauda laticaudata | reverse complement strand
GAAGGCAGTCTTGATGTGATGCCTGTGTAGTATCTTACTGATTTTGTCTGTAGTACCTCTTTTGTAGGGCAGGACAACTGTTCCATAGGTATGTTCATCTTCTAGGTCTCCATTATGTCTCAGTGTGTTTTTGTGGGATGAAGCTGGTGATTTTGCTTTTGTGGAAGCCGTTGGCTGTCAATACTTTAGTCAGGGTGTATAGTTCAGTCTTTATGTGTGTCTTGTCTGCCAGGAGTTTGGTTCTGGCAATTAGTGTTTTGTCCACAGAGTTTATCTGTGCTGGGTGGTGGTGGGATTGGGCATTGAGGTAGTGGTTGGTGTGTGTTTTCTACTTTGATGGTATAAATTTAATTTAAACTTATATTGGAATGGTACTCTTGCTTCCACGGTGTCAAAGGGCATCGGGAACATCAGGAAGCTGTTGGAAAGGGCATTACAGAGGTATATGCCTGTGTAGAGTGTCTTAATGAAAGTCTGTTGGTTGCTGGCAGCCTTTTAGGGTGTCCCAGCAAAAGTGTACAGCCTTTTAGGCTGGAACATAATTCTTGTTTTCGATGGTACCAAGGGCATTGGAAGGTTCTTAGAATTGGTAGTGCTAAGGCATTTGCCTGGGTTGGAATCTACATCTGAGCATCACTGACAATTCCTATGATCCTCCAACCTAGTGGAGTTTTGATGGCCAATGAGCTGTCTACAGGGCTGCCGACTACTCAGAGAAGAGAAAGGCACATGGGGCATTATTTCCCAGCAAGAGTAGGATATTAGCCTCTGGATCTAGAGTGGGAAAGTGATGAGCCAGGTGCTGTAGGTGAAGCATGCGGCTAATGACCTCAGGTGTTGCAATCTAACTGCGGTCGTTCGATATCCCATAACATTCAAATACGGGAGGTAGTGGGAACCTGGAACTTCCATCCAATGACTCTATGCAGAGTCCAGTAGATCTCCTCACTGCCTTGCTTCTTGGTCCATGGCTTGTTGATACAGTGAAATGAAGTTTGTTATGTTGTACCTCAAAGAGGTCAAACAATGCAGGTTTGGCCAGGGTGTAGGTGCTTTGAGTGTCTATCTACACATACATTTTCATGGCATCTTCGGGGCAACCTTCAGGGTATAATTTGGCTAAGCAAATGGGAAGCAAGGGTGTTTGAGTCTGCGCACAGTTCTGTGCAGTTGACACTCATGCTTGGTTTTGGTTGCGGTTTGTCAGTCTGTCGAGGAGCCCTGCATGCTTCTGTATTACGTTGTGGCTCTTTATCCGAAGAAGGGTTATGAGATATCTGCCATGGTGGCTTGGTGTCTGGATGCAGCGCGGCTGGGTATTGGTTACTTTTGCAGATGTGACATTGCACTTTGATTGTGCAGTATTTGGGAAAATGTTTGGATTCACAACATTTGTAGCAGTATTAGTGCTCTATTAGCAATTCTTTTAATTGGGTCATCGATTTTGCTGTACACCCAGTGCAGCTATTCAGCGAGTGACGGGTGTTGTGCATAGGACAAAACTGTATTCTTCTTGTGTTTGGAGATCTAAAATGGGTTGTATCGGATAAGTTCTCTCCCCAACTGTGTGTGGACGTTTGGTGATGATCTGTAGAGATGTGCAGTAGAGGCTGGAGAGGTCCAGAGTTGCAGTAGCGGTCTCTGTAAGAATGGTAAAGCCCATGTCACACTGCCCAACGGTTACAAAAAGGACACAGCGGACGAGCAAAATGTTCCATCCGTTGTTATCCGCTCTCAAAAGGGGCAAAAATTTGCATAACGTAACGGAAAACGGACGCGGTGGAGGAACGAGGTGAGCAAAGAAAAAATGAAGCCAGACAGTGGAAGCGGATTGGGAGTGCATGATGGCACATCCACAGGCTTCCGGGGCCTCAGCGAGCAGACGCAGAACGGATCAGCGATGCAGAAAGGACGGTCGAGCGAATGAAGCGGATGAAGCTGGATGCAACAAGCGGATGCACAGCGGAAGCCTAGCGGATGCCTGGCATTAATTGCGCATCGGTGGGGAGAATGCATTGCGTACGCCGCGGATATAACAGAACGCAGCTGAAGCAGTCGCCATCAGAGGAAAGACTGCTGCCGGACGGAATAGGCTGGCCTGCCTGCCTGCCTGCACTTCTGCCTGCCAGCCTTGCTGCCAGCCTTGTACCAGCCTGGCTGGACCAGGCGCTTATGCTGCCAGCTTACTCCTGCCAGCCTTGCTGCAGCCTCCCTGCCAGCCTTGCTTCCAGCCTTGCCTGCAAGCTTTTGCTGCACACTCTGCGCTTTGCTGCCTTCCTGCCTGCAAGTCTTGGTTCATGTCTGCGCCAGCCTTGTGCCTCCTGCTGCCAGCCTTCCTGCCACCTTGGTGCCTGCCCCTCGCAGCCTTGGTCCTGCCTGGTGCCTGCCTTGGTCCCTGCCAGCCTTCCTGCCAGCCTGCTGTCTGCTGCCTGCAAGCCTTGGGTCCTGCCTGCCTGCCAGCCTTCCTGCCAGCCTGGGTTCCTGCAGCCTCCCTGCAAGCCAGCAACCCACAACATGCGGAAGCACAGCAAGCCTCAGCCATCTGCTGCTCAGCCCCTGAAGAGGGACAGGGCTACATTCCGCGCCCCTGGCCACTTCATTTCTTGGGTTGCTCTAACGCTGGCGGCGGTGCTTCTGCTGCTTCTGCTTTCTGGGAAGCTGATGAAAGCACTCCAGCACCAGCCACCTCCATATCAGCACCTGCACCCTTCACCCCTGAACTGAGGTGAGCCAAGAGTAGTGCCAGAGACTCTTTTTTGTTTTATACAACTTGTTGTTAATAAAGTCTATTTGTGATTCACACACTTGCTATTTTCTTGTTTTTAATAAAGTACTTGGTGGAAACTTTTAGAAATGGTTTAAGCCTTTGCATGCTTGTGGGATGGGGTAAGGATAGCTTTTGGGATGGGTTAGTGATACCTGTGGGATGGGTAATTAGCTGTGGGATGGGTTAGGATAGCACTGGGGAATGATAAACCTCACAGTGCAAGCAGAGTGGGAATGTACACTACGGCCGCTTTATTATCAATAATAATGTAATAATTATCCACACATGTCAACATAACACAACCTCTTTATTAAATGCCCTGTTCATTGAGGCCAACCAAACATACATGGCCAATCTCATCCGTGTGATGAGACAGGCTGAAGGAAGCATCCATTAAGCATCTACCATCCTGTCTTGCCAACCACCATCAGCTGGGGAGTTGCAGCCATTGTCTCAGGAGGTTGCACTGCTCCTTCGCTTCACGTGAGGGCTCTGCTGGGGCTGTGCACATCCTCAGTGCTATAAGGTTTCGCCCTTGCCTCCATTCCAGGCTCAACGTCCCCATTACCTTGCTGGAGGTCCATGAGCCTGTTCTGCAAGACTGGGTAGCGGGTCGCGCATGAGATTGTGCAGGATATGCAGCAAGCTTCCATGATCCTCCTCATGGTCTCTGGGCATGCGTGCATTGTTGGCTATTAAGTACCTGGAACCTTTTGGCAGCATCGCAAAGCGCGTTCTCCACCACCCGCCTTGCCCTGGAAGCCTGTAGTTGAAGATCCTTCTTCACGGGAGGGAGTCTGGGAGTGGAGGGCTCATAGAGGTAGGTTGTGAGGGGAGAAGGCGTCATCCCCCAGCATGATGAATAGGGCACATCTTGTGTGTCGTTGGGCAGGGGTCTGGATCTGGCAATGCCCACGATGAGGTTGCCTTCCAGCCCCTCCTTGCGGTGACTGGCGTTGTATACCTGGGCATCTGAAGATGCTAGGCCGTTCTGAAGCATCGATATACATGAACTTGTAAGTCAGCATCGGACCATGGCCAAAGAGGATGATGCTGAAGAAGCCTTGAGTTGAAATAGAGTGGACCCTGAGTTGGTGGAGCTTTGCAGGCAACGTGCTTGCCATCTAATGGCTCCAATGGTGTGTAGTAAGTTCCACTTCTGATACACTGGAATCTCATCACTCTTCCAGCCTCCTGCAGTGGAGGGTTACTGAACGATGATGGCCTGCAACACTTCTCTGACACAATGCTGATGGTGTTGGGATGGCACCCTCCAGCCGTACTGCATGCTCCTGAGCCAGGTGGCGCAGAGTGAGTGCCCCTTGAGCCCAGGTTCCAGGCTGGGCCGAAGCTGCTGGTTTGCCTGGTCAACCTGGTGTCAGCCGCTGCACAAGTTCTATCAAACAGGGCTGGAAGGCATCCTATGAAGTTCTGGAATGCCCGACTGTTCTTCATTCCTGAGCTGCCACCATCAGCTTGTTGTACAAGTCCGTGCCTGTGCTCTTCTGGCGAACCATCTTCAGATCCAGACTGCTTTTAGGTGTTGCTCTTTTTCTCTCGCAGTAGATTTCACATAGCCTGCAGATGGCTTCGCACTGGTTTGGCAGAACGATGGTGGGCTGTCGAAAGGACTTTGGTTAAATCCACGGTGGACATGACTGGATGCTGTGGAAGAGGAAGAACAGAATGAAGGCTGCAGAGGTCAGCACCGCGGGCCTGCTGTTCTGAAAGTGAGATGCAGGCGAGTTTGCTCCCCCTTTTTATAGGCAGTAAAGCCGTGTCACACTGCAAGCCAATGGATGCAAAGAGAAAGTAAACGGACAAAAAAGCTTGCCATCCGTTCGGAAACGCGATGTACTCATGCCTCCCTTTTGCTTCCTCTTATCCATCCGCATTCCGTTTCTTGACATTTCATCCGCCTCCAAAAGTTTGGGCTGCAAAGACTTTGCATAAAATGTTATCCAATTCGTCCGTTCGCATCCGCTACACATCCACATACGCATATCCGCTAAGCATCCGCCTACGCATCACGAATATCCGCTACTGTGCGCTGCCCCATCCTCCAGCGAAGAACTCGCATCCGCCCGGACAGGCAGGAGGAAGCGAAACGGACGCAGAACGGATGCAGAACGGATGCTAGCGGATGCAGCACAGAAACAAAAGGCGTTTAAAGCGAAAAAAACGTTCGCAGAGAGGGACCTATCTGCGAGAGAAGATAGGTTACAGGAGTCGTAGAAGATCCTAGAGGATGCAAAGGGACACGCTAACTAGCTGACTAAAAAAAGGGGGACGAACTCTCATGTCTCTTACTTGCAGAACCGACCAGCAGCTAGCGTGCAGACCTCTGGCAGCCTTCATCTGACATCTCTATGATACAGCAATCAAGTTGCGTCCACCGTGGATTGCGACAAATCCTTTCTGCAGCCAAATCCTCGCAACATTGCGAAACTTACATCTTATATTCTTTAGCAGTACTACGAAGAAAAAGGAGGCCCCAAAAAAGCTGTGGTCAAAGAGTTTGCATAAGAGCACAGTTAGTACTTTGACAAGTGATGGTGGAGCTCAGGAGCGAAGACCCTAGGGCGTACAAGAACTTCATGTATATGCCTCAATGGCATGTTTGATGAACTTTGTGCAGTGCCTGACACCCAGGTTGACAAGACAAACACCAACTTCCCGACCAGCTTGGACTCAAGGTGGAACCACTCGGCGCCACTGGGCTCAGGGGACCACCAACAGGAGCATGGCAGATGGCTGGATGGTGCCGCCCAGCACCATCAGCGTTTGTTGTCAGAGAAGTAGTGCAGGCATCATTAGAAGAATAGCAAGGAGAGCTCCTCCCATACCCCTCCACTGAAGAAGATGGAAGAATGTTGCAGAGCCCAGTGGTGATCAGAAGTGAACTTCCCCCACACGGTTGGAGCCATCGATGGCAAGCACGTGGCCTGCAAAGCTCCAACCAACTCAGGCTCCACTTATGTCAACTCCAAGGGCTTCTTCACATCATCCTCTTCGCAATGGTCGATGCGACTACAGATTCATGTAACATGAAGACGAATTCTTCAGATGCCCAGGTATATCAATGCGTCACCTCAAGGAGGGCTGAAAGCAACCTCATGGTGGGCTTCCAGATCCAGACCCGCTGTCCAACGACACGCAAGATGTGCCCTACTTCATTGTGGGGATGAGTGCCTTCTCCCTAACAACCTACCTCATGAAGCCCACAACTCCAAATACCTACAAAGAGAATCTTTAACTGCAGGCTGTCCAGGGCAAGACGGGTGGTTGAGAATGCATTTGCATCCTGACAACAGGTTTTCAGGTACTTATAGCCAACATGCAGCATCGCCGAGACAATGAGGAGGATCGTGGAAGCTTGCATCCTGCAAATTCAAGCGCACCTGCTTACCCGGTCTTGCAGAACAGGCTTGTGGACTGCCAGCAAGGCAATGGGGGACATGGGCCTGGGAATGGAGGCAAGGGCGAAACCTTATAGACACTGAGAGTTCAAGGGCCACGAGAGCCTCACCTGAGGGAAAAGAATGCAGCGCAACCTCCTGAAACACTGGTGCCAACTCCCGAGCTGGAGCGGTGGAGTGCAAGCAGGATGGTAGATTCTTAAAGATGCTTCCTTCAGCCTGTCCTCAACACGGATGAGAATTGGCCATGATATGTTTGGTCTGGCCCTACAAATGAAAGGCGTTTAAATAAAGGAGTTGTGTTTGTGTCAAAATGTGTGGATCAATGCTTACATTGTAATGAATAATGAAGGGTCATAGGGTGGCAATTGGAAGGGTGGACCATACAGTCCACACTATGCTTGCACGGAGTTTATCTATCCATCCATTTAGTATGCCCTTCCATCTCACAGCTATCTAACGCCATCCCAGCAGGTATCCCTACGCCATCCCACAGGTATCCTTCCCATCCACATGCTATTCTTATCCCATCCACAGCTATCTTAACACATCCCACAGCTACTTAACCCTTCCCACAAGGTATTGCCTCCATGCCCAGACATGTATCCGGCCCATCGCCACAGCTATCTAACCCATCCGCTACAAGCATAGCAGAAGGAGGCTAACTATTTTCTAAAAGTTTGCCCACTAGACTTTTTATAGAAAAAAATCAATGAAAGCAAGTGTGTGAACAAAGATAAAACGTTATATAAGACCACGCTGTAAAATAAACATGACCCAGGTCAAATCGGTCAAAGAATCCACAAATAATCCAGGGCAGCCAGATCCATCTGGCACTCCTCTTGGGTCCACTCCAGGGGGTGTGTGCCGAGTCTAAAGGTGTTAGGGTGCAGTGCTGTGGAAGGTGGGTGCGCCTGCAGTGCTTGGTCTGAGTGTTGCTGGAGTTCCTTGGCCCCGAGAGGACGACAGGGGACGGTATGTTGAGGAAGTGTCTCGGAGAGCTGGCTCAGCCTGCGATGCTGAGAAGGTCTTCACTCATGCCATGGGTGTGTCAGCCCAGTAAGCTGAGGACAGATGTACTGAGCCGCGGGCTTGGCTGTGGGATGAGGAGGAGTAGTGTAGTGGCTGCCTGTGCAGCGGGGTGAGGATGAGTCGAGCGCTCGCGTCACATAACTCGTCGGAGAAGTAGATAGAGTGTAGCCAATGCTGTTCTGTTATGTGAAGATCTGCTGTCCTTGCTGCCTGGACTCTCCGGGTAGCTGTAGCCCTGTAGGTGAAGGGCTGTGGGAAGCCCTTGGTATGGGAGGGACATCACCTGGGGTGGAGGAGCGCAGACCTGTGGACTGGGTGGGAGCAAAGGTTCAGTTGCGATCTGGCAGGGTGTTTTAGCAGCGTGATGAGTCCTCTCCTTTCATCCACCTGCGTACTGGGACTTCCGCCCATCTCCTTGAGGGTTTGTGTTGACGTAACTTGAGGAAGGGCTTTGCCGGTTGGCGGTGGAGGATTCGATGGGATCCAGCTGAGAGAGGAGACTATGGCTGTGTGCGGATGATGTCCCTGATTGCACAGGTACAGTTGTGGCTGGTTGCCCTCCTTCTGCTGGCTCTCTGCCTTACTGTGGAGGGCGGAGGTGGTGGGTGATAAATTGCAGCGTGACTCAATGTTTCCCTCTCTCCCACCGCAGCAGGGAGTCCTCATCAGCTCTCCACCATGCTTTCCACACCTGCTGGGTGTCTCCGCGTGTGGCACGCTCCCACAGATGAACTTTGCCTTGAAGGACAGGACTGACTCTCGGCTGGAAGAGGACGGGTCGCAGCAGGCCCTTTTGGAGAGAGAGGGAGACAGATGGGCCTTCTGTTCCCGGTGTCAGGACCTCTACCCTCCAGGAAGCTGCACTTGGCCATTACAGCTAGTCTCATCTGTCGTAGCTTAACTCGCGGCCTGGCCAGATTTTTTGAGTGCAGCTTCCTGTACCAGGTGTGCATGTGCTCCACCAGCTGAGGAGCACATCAGGTGTGTAGCGCAGACTCTGCGCCTCTCTCTCCAAGCACGGCCTGTTCCACTTGGTGTCTGTACAGCCGTGTCCCTTCCGCCACAGATAGTCGTTCTCCTCAGCCACTCAACACTCATCCTCGTGTTTCGTCCTCAATGCAGTATTAAAGCTCTCTCCCGTCCATGCATAACGCCTCCCCCTTCTCCTTTGCCAGGAACAGATGCGGCCCTCATCAGAGGGTCTCCAGGTGGTAGGGGCTGCTCCTCCACACCAAGCTAGCAGCAGCAGCAGCAGCAGCATTCACCAGAGAGGACGATAATCAGCATCACACACACACGCTCATAATCAGCAGCAGCAGCGGATCAGGCACACACAACACTCGGTTCAGACCCACCAGCGGTAAGCTCTTTAGCTATTCACAACGGAGACTACAGCTAAGTTAACGAGACGACAGAGCACCGCACTCACTCTGACACCAGCACATCACCAACTAATACATTTTATTTGGAGCACGACAGAACGACATCTTTTTCGACATGAGACACCCAGCAGACAAGGAGCACCACACATTCAGCAAGTATACCACAGCAGAAAGCACCACTGCAAGGACGCAAGCCTCAAGCACGACACAGCAACACACCGCAAGTCTAGACATACACATGAGTCACACACAGACGCAGACAAGCCCCAGCCGAGAACGCACAACCAGACCGACCAGACAGAGGATCCACGGAGGGTGGCCACATACAACCAAAGCACCCATCACCGCACAGGATGGCGGCAGGTTCCTGAGGCTTGCGCTTTCTTCCACCAATGGTTGTGGGTGCTGGCTGGCCAGAAGGCTTTCAGGAAGGCTGCAGGCACCAAGGCTGGCAGGAAGCCTGGCATAAAGCCTGCTATGGAAGCTGGCGGAAGGTGGCTGCCCAGGAGGACTGGGAGGAGCTGGCAGGGAGGGCTGCAGCTAAGCTGGGAGAAAAGGCTGGACAGGGCAGACATAAGCAGCGAAGTAACTGGCAGGGTAGAACAGCAGGTCTTCCTCGGATGCTGGCCACGTGCGAGCTGCTTCTTAACTGGGGTGGTTGCGCAATAATCCAAGCATTGGCAATAACTCAGGCATCCTGTTCTGCTTTCTGCGTGCATCCGCTAGGTTTTCCTGCTCGCATCCTGCCGAATATATGCTGTGCATCGTTCTACATCCGTTTTTTCCGTCCGCGTCCGCTTGGGCTCGAGACACCCTTCGAAGCCTGAACATCCGCCGCATACACCAGACGCTCACCATCCTCTTGATTCCATTCCGCATCCGCTCTGCTCACCCTGCGCTCACATCCAACCAGCGTCCATATGATTCCGCTCCCGAATATGCTAATTTTCCACCCTTCTTTTGAGCCGCTGGAAACAACAACGGAGCAACATTTTTCTCTCCGTAATGTTCCTTTTGTCATCTTTGGCAGTGTGACACGCCTAAAGGTTTTTCCGCTAGGCATCCTCTAGCATCCTCTAGGCATCCTCTAGACACCTTAAATCGAAATAGTCCCTCTGCGAACGTTCCATTTAATGCTTGTTCCGTTCTGCATCCACTAGGTCATTGTTCTGTATCCGTGCTCCTCCTGTGTCCGGCAAGAGTTCCACGGATGCGTAGCGGGATGCCTAGCGGATATAGCGGCAATGTGTATGGATGGCAATATATGAATTGCATAACGAAATGTCATAACGATGCGATGCGGATGCAGAACGGACCGAACTGGATACATTTCCACCTTTTGGGCAGCCAAAACTTTTGGAGCAGATGAAACTCAATAATGATGTTGGATAGAGAGAGCAAGAACCGAGGCAGTGAGTACATCGCGTTTTCGAACAGATGGCAACTTTTTGTCCGTTTTACACATCCTCTTTTTTTGCATCGTGTTCAGTGTGACAATGCGGCTTAAACTCGTGTCTGAAGGCAGATTCTGGCAGCTGTTGCAAGACTCTGTTTGCTGAGAAGACATATTCTTGGAGAAAGGCAAAGGGTGGGTCTCACTGCCGTTGGGCCGGCCAGAAGGCGTCGGAACGACACGATCCATCGTTCTATATATTTCTTTGGAGTTTGGGCGATGATGCTTCTTGCATTAGAAGACGATCAAGGGCAAGCCAGTCCTGGTAATATCACAACATTCTTGGCTGTTTGCACGCTCCATCAAGGGATGTTGGAAAAGTCCTCCTAGTTTTTTTCAGGTTTAATGATGGGCGATACACCAATGGAAACTGTAAAGTCGTTCTAGAGCAGGTATTCCACAACGATCTTGCCATATTTCTGGTTCAAGCATCCACCGTTCTTATTTAGAGCAGTGTCTGGGTCATTAAGTAATGCCTGTGAATATTTGTTTCCACCAGTGTTGACGTGCTCCTAGCATGCAACAGAATTAAAGTTCCACCGGGAAGCAGCTGTTCACTTTGAGGATATCGTGCTCATGAAAATAGACTTCCATAGTAGGTATTCTCTGCTGGCTTTCGCTGAATTTGTCCACACCTGCTGGCCTGCTGAAGTACTAATCCTAC